>JAWQUT010000064.1:70807-85280 GCA_033807755.1 Ellobium chinense | reverse complement strand
CATATACACACATACATACACACACATACATACACACAATACACGCACACACGCACACACGCACACACACACACACACACACACACACACACACATCTGCATTGCCGTCAACGGTCAATCAAAATACATGTATATCATAAACACAGTAATCATACAAAAGCATTCTTTGTCATTACATCTACCTTTATTGTTTGTCTGCCTGCCTGCCTGCCTGCCTGCCTGCCTGCCTGCCTGCCTGCCTATCTGCAATGCTCTCTCGTCTCTTGTGCATCATATTATTATCTAACTCAGGATCTTTTTCTCATCCACGCACACCTAACAATATTTATACATAATTACATTCATCCTTATATCCATATCCCCTTACACCCACACACACACGCACCTTCACCCATGCACCTACATATCTCCCTCTCACCCCTCACCCTTTATCTGTCTCTTTTTATCTCCTCCTCTTTCTCCCCCTCAGCCTTCTCTTCATCTTCAAATGAAAAACAATGCTCCTGTAATAATAAAAGCGGTTTAGAGGATCAATAAAATTTTGACAAATGTTGATCGCATAATTGTGGCTTGATAATGTCGTAAAAGAAAGAAGGTACTTAAGAAGTTATGTGGATGTAACAGGGGAAGGGGGTCGTGATGAGAACGTAACGGTCCTGTTAAATGAGAATCCTTTATTCTCTGGCCCACTTCTTAGTGTGGGTCACGGCATTGTGGGGTTTCCTCTCTAAGTGCCAAGTGTAAAGGAGATTAAAAATTTACTAAGTAGACGGACTTATTAGGGCACGCTCTCCTGATTCAGCTTTGTCAGACAATAGGACCCGGTGCACTGGCATTTCAGTTATGCATGAGAACGGTGAACAATGTCTGCACTGCTCATAAGGAATGCAAACACAATCTGACACTTACATCACAGTGTGCTTGCAACTATCATCATTATAGACGTGCATTACGCATTGCCTACTTGACTTTTCTCCCTCCAGCCCTCTCTCTCTCTTCGCTCCTCCTCCTCTTCTCTCTTTTCCTTCTTTCCTTTTCCTGTTCTTTCCTCAGGTTTTCTTTTATCTCAATACAAAAACGTCTCTTATGTCAAGTTGTGCCGTGTCACCAATTTTCTCCCCTAACAGCCCGTGTAACTGTAACATCACATAAAACGAATAATAATATTTTTATTTCTGAACACTGCGTTCATTGTTCTCCCTCTTTCTCTCTCTCTATTTCACTGTTCTCTCTGTCGCTCTTTCTCTTTCTCTCCATCCATCGTTAATCAAGCTGATTTCAAGTTGTACTAAGGGACTTAACCACATTTATCAAGTTCAAGTTCAAGTTCAAATCTGTATTTAGGCTAGTAGCCAATATTCCTGACAATACATGGCATGAACAAAATTCATAACAATGGAAGAAAAAAAGCAAGAAAGAAGAAAGATGGGAAGAGAGCAAAGAAAGAAGGAAAGAAGGAAAGAAACACATATCTATAGCGGTAACTGACCTATATCTATATTTCTCGGACCACCACGATCACAATTAATCACCCTGAATCGCGACTCTATGAGGGATATTGACACCTATATTAGACGGGCACATCACTAATTTTTTTTTTTTTTTACACTCATTAATCTGCTTATATATAAACTGCCCCTTTTTTCGGGCTCTGCCAGCCAGTGTCAGGGTGCAGAAATATGTAAAATGACCTGTGATCTAAATACAGCATATAATTTTAAAGTGTGAAGTACAATTTGGGTCATCTGAATAAAAAAATAAAGTGTATAGGCCTGTGTTTTAGGACGCGGTCAAAACCAGCCAAATGAATAATTGGGAACCAAATCAGAATTCGAAATGATCTTTTTTGAAAGAGATTTATGAAAAAATTTGGGTGTTACCCCCCCNCCCCCTTTTATTTTTCCTTCTCCTTAAAAGATCGGACAGAAGAAGTACTTTAACCTCCATGGGAGAAGTTTCCCGAAATCACAGAGGTCTTTGTAAAAAAACAACATGCTAAAAGGGCCGAATGAGGAAAAACAACTGGTTCCAATAACATGAACATGGCAAAACATTTATCTATGTCTTTGTTTTTCTGGAATGGCGCTTTCCTCCGGGCGATCTAAATTTTTATTTGAGATATCTGTGAAAAAAAACCACCAACTTTTGGCTGGCAACAGCAGCTCTTTGGCCATAATACACCCACTGTATGTTACACTCTTGTTTAAGTGAAGGGATGCTTAGGGGTACAGATTACAGAAACTTTACCACTGCAGAGTGAATGTGTACAACTGAACTCATGCACTAAGGGCTTAATGCTGAAATTACTCATCATTTAAAAAAACCCAACATAATATTCATCTAATAAACTGATGTGCTTCTTCCGCCTCTCTCTCTTTTCTGGTTTCCATTTTTCTCTCCAGTCTCACTCTCTGGATATTTCCTTATCAAGTTCCTTTTCAGCTTTTTTTCCAGTGTCGTCCCTTATGTTCATCTAAGGAAAGTAGTTTTGGGTTGCTTGGTAGTTTTCGAATAAGGGACTAGATATGTATACGGGATTGGACTGACAAATAGCCAAACAATAAACTAACAACATATTTTTCCGTTCTGGTTCTTATCTATCCTGATTTTTTTAGGTTTCTGTCCTTCCTTTCCTAATTCCTCTCTTATTTAATCACCTTTTTTTCCCTCTTAGTCCATTCTCTTGACAACAAATTTAACAAGTTTATTTAACGGTGGTATGTGGGCGAACAACAGAGTATTTACCTTGGCAACGGGACAGCACAAGATGCAGATAATAATAAAGATCCCCATACAGTAACAACTTATATGACAATGCATATACAGTGTTAGCTCATTCGCACTTACTCTCGTCCATCGCACACAATTAAGGTTGCAGGAGCCTAATTGGTCAAAAAAAAAATTGGACTATCAGAGTCATTAGTAGCAGAGTATAAAATGTGTAGAAATAATCATATAACACGAAACCACACCGCAAAAGTGGTGAAATTTAGTCTTGAATTTGTAAAAAAAAATAATTGTTACAGGCAGTGTTTCCTAATGGCTTCAGCGGATTTCATTTTTGCGGACCTGTGATCTTCAAAAGAAGGCCACATTTTTAAACCCATTTCATGTAATTTAAAATTATGAAAAATCTAAATAAAGAACCCCCACCGTAAACAGTATATAATTTGAGCACAGTGGTGGCACCAGACCTGCAGACTAGTCTTGGCCAGCACGGAACGTTCCTGTGGTCCGAGGAGAAATTTTTATTAAATGGCTCAAAGAGGCTTTTACAATTTGGCTCCTGTTAGTCTTCATCACCTAGACCGGCTCACTGCATACTTCCACTGCAGTTTGTAGAATAGTTTCTGTATAAACATTATAAAAAAGACTGTCATAACGCCTCAGGAATCCGGATCACCTTGACATATTTATATCTATTCTAGTAAGGAAGTTAGACTAATTCTTTTTAGTGAAGCTGTAATAGTACAATTTCAGTACATTTTGCCAGAGTCGTTAAACCATTAATTGCTCTTTTCCGTTCTAGCTTCTAATGGTTAAACCTAACAAGTGTGTATTCTTTCGCTCTCTCCCTCCTTCCAGCAGTTCCTTCTTCAAGGACTGCAGTTGCTTGATCTCGAGTGACCCGTGCAAAATCTCTATAGCTTTTACGCATTTAAATCATAATTACTGTAGTCACGCAACACAGTCTTGGACAAGATGCCTTATTAAAAAAAATAGTCAGTATATGGTTACTATTATTATCATGTTCTTTTAATTTATATTTACTATAAATATATGTTACTATATACATCTTATCTCCTAATGTCCTGTTCAATATACAGTGTGTACTCTTTCAACTTCTCCTTCCTCTCAGCCCTCCCTCAGTCAAGGACCACAATAAAGCTTATTCTAGACTTACCTGTGCAAAACCTCTATAGCCTTTACGCATCTAAATCATAATAGTTATAGTCCAGACATCACTCCTGGACACGTTCAAGCCTCTCAGCATGGTCTTGGGAAGTAAAAAGTTATATCAAACAGTGCTATGGTTGCCATCATTATTACGTTTCGTTGATTCATATTTACTCCAGAACATTTGTCTTCTTGCTATGGATTTGCCTTAACCTATCGCAGTTTGCGATCATTTGGGATGTACATAGCCTGTGATGTTATTGTCTACTGGCGTATAAAAGTCAAGCTTGTCTACGGCCGAGGTCATTGTACAATAGATAGACCGAACATTTATATCACAGTCTGCTCAGCTCTCTCGCATCTTTACGGGGACGAGAAATACATTGCACTAATAAAAGGAGGTAACTTTGAGACCAAAAGTATACAATATATATTTATCTTGAAATCTCAAGAAGAAGTTTCCAACTATCTGAGTCGACTCTATGATGGTGCAAAATCACTTGCACAGTTTGAAGCATATAAACAACGATCTTTGGAGGAAAACTTCTAATGTAGTAATGCCATGATCTTGACTTGTGCTTCAAAAGTATAAACACTGATAGACAATCGTATCTGTAGGAACTTGCATCCGCAGTACAAAGAACCATTAGCTTTTATTATGTTTGGTTACAATAGATAGCCAGCTTGAAGCCTTAAATGTCATTCTAAAGATTTCAAAAGTCTATTTCGCTTTGCCTCTCTGAAACAAAACAATATAATCTGTAGAGTCACTTACAAGAGGAACTTCCACAATCATTAAATCTATGTTAATAGTTTGTAGCATTCATTTTGCTTTGAGTAAATTAGATATATATTTAAAGGATTATTTGGAAGAGGACTCTCAATGCCGCCAAGTACCCAACCAATCGATCAGAGCAAAAGATACATTCATCAGAAAATACATATTATTATGACACTAAAAATGTGTAACTTGTTCAATGTGGAAGAAGGATTAGGTTCGACTTATATGTCCGCATCATTTGTTTTCATTACAAGTAAATTAACAATCCACCAATGTCTATCCTATTGTTGAAGAAAAAAAGATGCATCGTGAAGTTCTCTGGTGGTAGAGTCTCTGCATACAGTATAAACTGTTTGCCATTGTTTTATCTTGGCCCACACTGGCTGCTTTGCTCTATGTCGTCGGTTTGGTGTGTTCTATCTCTCCCCATAAACACACCGTTTGCTCTGATGTAAAACCTCATATTTCTTATAAAAGGAGATCGAAGAAAAACAGGGTCATTATTATGCAACCGTGTTATTGGTATAAAGGACCTAGTCTAACTCCTCATAAAATTTTTACGTGCGTCATTCTTTTGGCCCAAACATGACTTCAAATATTTGAAAACGTGGGCATTAGCGCTGGAATCTGGTACCATCGTAAGAATTACATCAGTGCATTGATACCGAATACACCAGCATTCACTGGAAGCGGCCTAAATTTCTGAACAAGACGAGACTCGAATGTAAATTTGACTTTATTTGTGGAATACAAGATAATACTCCATCCTAGACGATAAACACACATACAAGCATTTTCTGCTGGTCAAAGAGGCAAAAAAAAACTTCAGGTGTGAAGTTCGTCGCCTGAATGAACTATCTTTACATGGCATGAGGCCAAAAATAGTTCTTCTCTTTCAAGATAGTTGTCACCAAAAATACACTATTGTGAAGTGGCCTCAGGCTATACACATGACACAACAATCGCTTTGTCAGTGACGCACATCCGCTTTCGAACTGATCTATCCGGTGAATTATGGGCCAAGAAGATGGCGGAAGGAGATCATTTTGTGACACGATTTTGACAGCCAGGCCTTGGGACCAAGTGAAATGTCTAGTTCTATGCTCCGAAGTCGTTATGCCTTTTTATATAAACGAAGTAAAACCCATATAAAATAGTTGTCCCTTTATTCCTTCTGCACTTTAATGCCACTTGAAAAACACGTGCATCAGGGCTGCGCAATTAAGGCAAGAGAAGCACAAAATAATACTTATAATCATGTCTTTGTTGTTACCTGTAACGTTCTGGCTATAGAACAAAAAACATGTCAAACAAAGCCTTATAAAATCGTTTTTCATAAACTGCTTTCATCATTGTTAGTCCAATTATGAATTAGTAATATATATTATTATTTACAAGTGCATTTTTCTATCAATTAATTCAAAGGAAAATTAAGCTTGAAATGGGGATTCCATGCATCGGCTATTTTGAGATCTGTGTAAAAACCGTATCTCTGATATTTCATTAATGTGAGTGTGAAGCTGAGAGAGAGAGAGAGAGAGAGAGAGAGAGAGAGAGAGAGGGTAGAATATGAATTGCTTGTTAATAATAATTGTTATTATTTACTTATATACAACAGATTGTTGTCTGGGCTTAATAAACGTATTGTCATTGTTATTGTTATTATTGTTATCATAAGTTCGGAACAATTGCCCTTGCATTATTTTTTAAAATGGCCTTAGTGAATGTTGGGAAATGCTCTTCAATGTAAAATCATTTCACTGGCGCACTCCAGTCCAGCTTGCAGCTGGGACAACCCACGAACTGGCTCGAATTATATCTCATTGAATAATACATTAAACAGCGCCTGGTCAGATCAGGAGACCCTATCACGTATACACTTATCATTTGAGAAAATTAGGAACTAACGGCATCGTGATACAAAGCGCATTCGCAAACGAAAGACGGCTGAAATCGAACAGTAGTTTTAAAAAAAAAAAGACATTACGAATTAAATAGAGGGCACCATCAAATACAACTATTCCACAGCAGCGACAGGTGTTATCATTAAAAGGATCAGAGGTCATGTTAAGCAAAAATTGGGAATAAGTATATGGGACATTTAAGAAACAAGAAAGAGACTCAAGCGGGGAATATGATCGTGTATATAGGAACCCTTTTTTTAGACATGACACTGCCAAACAGAGGACATCTTTGCATAGCAGAGTCCCAATAAACAGAAGACATCAAATCATTGTTCTTTTTCGAAAAAGTGAAAACAAAAGGAGCGGCTGGGGTAGGGGAGAGGAAGTGGCCAGGAGGAATAGAGCATTACCTATATCTTCATAACATGTTGCTTGTGTGTATCGTCAAGCATCCAGGCATTGGGATAGCCAGCACGCGTCTCATACACGCACAATGACATGTATTCATGTACATCCAACAAATCAACTCTGTGTCGGATCTGTCAATCCCTTTCGGAAAGAGAGGACAGCCATCATGAGATGTGTGGGCAGACTCGAGTACGAGCCTATCAATGCTATAAATATATATAAATATAGATCTACACTTGTTGACACTGTACTCGATATATGCATTTAAAAAAAATCGAAATCCAAACAAGTTGAAATCATAGAGTAAGATAAGTAGAAAGCTGCAGTTAGAATGTGAAGTAGAAAGAAAAACCTAAATAGATCTCATCTCCTGAGGGTCATTTTGAACATTCGTTTCCGCATTTATTGTGGTGGGTTCAGATGCAGTGAAAAGACCACTAATTATCTTTGCTGAAATGGAAGAGATGGTCTCGTTTATAATAAAAGATATTTTGTGATACGGTATTTGTTAAAAATTACTTTTGAAATCAACAATTATAGACCTCATTTTCTCATGAACGTCTGATTAAGTACTGTATTGTCCATGTTCAGTCGACATATATCAGCATTTCATTGAGCTCAGCTGGTCCTCTGTGCCTTAGTTTTAAAGATTAAAGCTGGAACATTGATAAATATAAATACTCATTAAACAAACATATTCGCCTGGTTTAAAAAAAACGACAAGAATTAGAAAAAAAAGGAAAAAACAACTCTGCAAGAGCTAGAGTATAGCCAACTTGAAATGTGGAGAACGAACGCTGAATGGTTTCAGCCCTAGACTCAAGATCGAAAGATTGTAAGTTCATTACCACCATGTATCAAAGGTACCCTAGGAAAGCATTTCATTTCATTCATGTTATCTTCAGTCCACCTGTCTGCAAACTTACCTATATCTATCAGCAGTGAAAACTATCGTCTCAGTGTTATTACTAACGCCCATAAAATGGCGGCAGCATTATCCACCACCCAGGGAGCTGAGGAAGTTAATGAATGACCAGACCTGCTAGGGATAGGACTAATGTGAAATGCCTGGAGAATAGAAGTATTAACTTCATTATCAGCCTCATTATTGGTATCGAAATAGATCGATTTCAGACCATCATTCATCTTCCATTATCGTCACGAAATCGATTCCAAAATAATACAATTGGCTCAGCCCAAGACTGTTGATGACAGACTTACCTGGTGACGTATTTCCGGTACACTGCGTTCCTCTGTTTCGCCCGGATCTGTCCAGCACAGTACAGGTATAGATCGGAGAGCTAAATCTGACTACAAGTAGTGACGGGACTACTTTTTTTTTCTTCTTAAGAGTGGCGTAGCAATACCAACTGACGAGGACGGCCAGTTCAATCTTTATGTGCTGACAACTGACTACAGACTTGGCTGTAAGTGCTCGGATTTGTTTTATCGATATGTCATTGTAGTGTGAAAAGATGTCATTTTATTCAGACAATTACAAACAAGTTGTTCTCTTTCCTGCCATTCTTAGAATGTTTTTATGAGACCTATATCTGAGGCATATATGTAACTTAATTATTCCAACGTCTTCTTCTGTGACAAATACCTTTTATTCCGCATATTCGTGTTCGGTATTTTGCACGGAATGCATTGTTACGATGCGTTTACAGCAGTTTCTATCACATTCAGTTTAGAGCTCTGCCGTAAGTGACGAAATTGTTCAAATAATAATTTGGCTTTGACCGTAATACAAGTTTCAGTTAATTACGTTAATTTGTGTCCTTTAATAGACATTGTATAAATGTATATACTTTTGTTTGCGTTTATTTCAATTTAATGAGGTGATTGAACTGTAATAGTACAAGCTATAGATTATAAATTACATGATGTTCTAATTAAGTCTATCAGGACTTGTTTTCTGTCGTGGTATTTTACAGTACTGAGATGTAATATTTCTTTTGGAACCAGGGTTTGATCTATGAGTGAACATTATTAATCCGGCGAAGTTATGAGTTATGTCTTGATCATAGGGATTACATTAAAATGTCATATTATTCCTGGTACATAGTTCCGTCCAAAGAACTATTTTTGAGACTACTTTCTACACGTCTACATATTAATTCTTGGATATTATCATTCAAAGCCATCACAGACAAGCTTTATTTTAATGTTCTCTATGGCATGAAAACTTTATCTAGAGCATCCTCATAGTTGGATACTAAATTTATTCTGAAGGTATAATGATTAAACAATGAAGTCTGTTGGCTGATTTTTTGCGGTATTTATAGTCTTAGAGAGGAAGAAAGTTATACAGTGTGGCTGTTTCCATTCATGTGATTCAGTTGGGCTACGGATTCTCATTTCTTTGTCTCGAATAACTTCTGCTTTCGGACCAATGTATGGCATCGCAATAAGGATACTACTGGGTAAATAACAAAATTTTGTTATTTACATTTCATATTTAGACTGAAAATACTAGCTGGACAGTCTGAATATAATTTACGGAATATAAGATTGATAAGATAAGATAAATTCTAATATCCACGAGGGAAATTCCGTTCACAGTTGATATACATTCAACAATCAATTACATTTCACATTCAACATTAAATTTCATTTTAGGTCATACACATCACCTGACCACACACGCAACCATACCTTCACACATACCCACACAACCGTTGACACAGACCAGAGTGAAATATATATCGATATATAGGGACTGTACTGGAAACTGAACAACTCATATTCTGGCTGGAGTGCATTTTAATCTTGACATTTTCCGAATAAGCTCCCCTATTCGACTGCCAGGTTTAGCATCCTAAGTTTACATTCTGTATTTACTTTTACCAGCAACCTCCTCTAGATCTCAATGGATAAGCACGTTGACTCAACATCTTACGAAAGTCTCAACCTTCACATGAACCAGTCTATGAGAAATTTTCTCTTTTTTTTCAAAATGTAGGTAAAGTATGCCGCTTGGCTTTGTCAGATACGGACATTTTACTTAGGGTCGCCCACCCAAACTACTGTACACTCGGTAGGCTGGCAATCCAGCGATGATACCCTTGTCCTTAAAATTCATAATAAGATACCCCTCCCTTCCAGACTGCCCATGGTTGACCTGGAGATCTGGTTAGAGAGCAGCCTTAGCTTCTAAACTATGTCATGAAGGTAGAAGTCTATAAGTTGAGTTTTGTCGCCTCCGTGGTCGCGCTGGTAGCGTATCCCACGGAAGCTCAGTTTGGCAGCAGTAGGAGATCCTCTGTTTGTGAGTATCCATTTTTCTTTGTATCTCTCTCTCTCTTCATTTCTCCCTTTCAGTTTTTTTGGCACTTATTTTCCCTCTGTTCCCTATACTCTCTTTCTGTATGTCCTTCGTTCTGTCTTTCGTTCTCTCTCAATTATTTATTATTTCCTTCATTTTGTTTAGTACCTTTTCATATGAATTTGAATGGCGAATTAAACATACCTTAACAAAAATAGAGACACTATCATTCTGCTGGTGTCCGATTACCTCTTTGACCAACTTGAATCAAAATACTCCTTGAACGAATCACCTGTGTTTTTCTTATCCATCTTTGTGAGCGATCCAAAAAAAACCAAAAACTGCGGAGGAATTGACGCTATCTGAAAAACAAGTTTGGGGGTTGGGTGGGGAGGGGGGGTCAATATGCCACATGAAGGAGTCATTTTATCTCATTTTATTTAACTGGGTTTTGGGGGGGGGGAAGTGCGGTATTTCCTGGGGTCAAAATATAATCTCCCACCGTCCCATGATGGGCCTACACTATTCGTTTAAAGGTAACTTCCTGCTTTTATTACCAGTTTTAAAGTCTCCAGAAAATTCACCAAACTTATATTTCAAAAATGCTAAAACACGTAAAACAACACATACGATTTTCTAATGATTCTGATCTATTTCAGATCCATTTCTTTCGACACTGCCTTCCAGTAACAATGTACAGTTTACCAGTGGCAGGGATCGTGACCCATATTCAGGCTCTGGAAGTATTCGGAGTTTGAGAGAGGAAAGATATCACCAGGTAAAATGAAGTAAAGGCATTAATTTGACAAAGGCTCTATGTCAGTGTTTTTGACAGTGTCTTTGCACAGATATTCTACTGTAAGCATCTGTTATACTGGCTATTGAAATAATGTTTTATTCACTTTCTCATCATCTTGCTCACCCGCTCACCCACTCCTTCGTTCACTGACAAACTGACTGTATGACTGATAGACTGATTGGCTCGCTCCCTTGCTCGCTCTCTCATCCTCCCACTCACTCACTCACTCACTCACTCACTCAGACCATGTTAGTGTATCCTCCACTCATGCAATCTTTGTACTTTTTCACACCTTCTTATATTTATTCGCATTTATTCCAGTTATCCAAAGGCCGAAATGGGAACGATTATCCAACCAGAGGTCTCTCAGGATCACAGGTAACAACTACCTTTGTTAACATTTTTGTCAGACAGACAGACAGACAGACAGACAGACAGACAGACAGACAGACAGGCAGGCAGGCAGGCAGGCAGGCAAGCACACAGACAGACAGACAAACAGGCAGGCCGGCAAGCAGACAGACAGATAGGCAGGCAGGCAGAAAGGCAGACATGCAGGCAGGCAGGCAGGCAGGCAGAATACACACACACACACACACACACACACACACACACACACACACACACTCACACACACACAGAAAGAGAGAGAGAGAGAGAGAGAGAGAAAGGGAGAGAGAGAAAGGATTGATATAGAAAGATACAATAACATGGAATCAGACTATGTGATTGGCAGAATGACAGTACAGTTGACAGAATATCATGTCAGATAAGAGAGTTTATAGGTGGGCAGACAACTGAACAACAAGCGCGACCAACATAAAATATGTTCGTTGCCAACATCAGTTCGAAATTAATCTAAAGGTGGCGTTTTATTTGTGGATTTCTCTAACGAAATGACTGTTATAATGTTTGTTTGNCGTTTCTGCCTTTTTGGATCAGGGTATTGTGACTGCAAAATTATATAATAAGTACCTTGGACTTAACTTAATCTGGCTTTTCATCTTGCTCCGCCTGTTCTAGACAAAATCATTTTGCTTAATCATGTTTCGCATATTCCTTCTGTCAAGTAGTGATTAAGCGGAGCTGACGTAAAATATAATATCCACAATGCACATCTACTAGATAACTGTTTTTGATAGGTCAGCCAGACAAAATGGATGAAATCATAAAGAATATTGTATACAAACTGGATTAAAAGCGACGTTTAGATTTTTTGTTTACTCCATACACATTAGAGCCTCTATTGGTACCGGATTTGACGTTTTATATAAACATCAGAGGCCTCTTGATAAAAAGTTACAGTAGAAGGTATCATTATAGAAACTGCCTTTGTATGGTGTAGAATAGACTCTCTTTGGAGGCGACATGTATATAAATTTATTTACAGCTGTCTTCTATTAGGTAGATGTTAACATGGGGCTACAGGAAGCTAATTATAGCCAATGGTCGTTACAAAGACCAAACTACAAAAAGACGAAGTTTCGTTTTGGCCGATATACTTGCAAAACTGGCTGAATTAAATTGGCCAAGAGGAAAGTTAGCTAAAAGGGTTAAATAATGATAAAGTAAAAAAAAAAGAAATAAAAAGACATAAAATAAAAATTATCTATGATAATGAATGAGATGTATAATATCGTGTGATATTGTAAAACAATTTGCCTACAAAGTAGACAAAAGTCCTATTTTTTAAATTTTTTTTTTGAAGCAAACAAAAAATCAATCTCAATTTTTCTGAATACTCTGCCGATTACGCGGCTTTAAGCTGTAGCATTTAATAATATAGGCAAAAATCTAATACTGGCCTCTATTTATAACCCCTTATTCCTCTCCTAATAAAATATACACACAAAAAAAACTAGGTTCAGTTAGCATCTTGTCCATGTTTCGACTTCACCAGTGTCTTTTTTTTTTTAAACTCTCCACAGTTCAGCAACAGCAGACAGCAGTCCAGAACACTGAATGGTAAGTTGTTCATGTGTTGGACAAACGTGACGTTCACGTCCGGCTGTCCACCGTGTCTTGTCGGAGTCGTCGATCCATCAATTTTTTTTTGTTAATTTACCTACGTAGGGTTGATCGAATGTCTACCTTAGACTAGGGAAGTAAAATTTCTGTTTCGTTCTGAGGGTTTTTTTGGAAACCTTGGATAAGATATGCTACTCTTTGTAAGATCATCATGAATTCTTGACGTTTTGTGCGTAGAACTTCTTCCTTTATTACTGAATATCATACCCAGTGTCGTCACCTCACAAACTGGAAAATATTGCTGTGTTGGTTCATTTTTTTTATTTAGGGTATGTGCAGTTATATTGTTATGTCTGTCCATGAACTGTATTTGTCACGTAATGAACGTTTGATTACCCATATGTTATCACGGTGGGAACTTGGGTTCAAAGACATAGACTGAAATTGAATTAGAGTGAAAGTCTTACGTCGTCGTATTGTTAAAAATTTCGAAAATCACTTAGTCCTTATTCAGAAATGTTCTACAAATCTCTCTCTCTCTCTCTCTCTCTCTCTCTCTCTCTCTCTCTCTCTCTCTCTCTCTCTCTCTCTCTCTCTCTCTGTTTCTCTCTCTTTCTCTGGCTTTGCTTACGAAATGAATCGATTCCAGCGGTAAAAAGGAACTTTATTCTGGTCGTAAAATTATATTAAATTTGTTAGGTGAAATATAACGGGCAGGTGTTCATAATTAAAATTAAGTGATCATTAAATTTGGTCATCTGCAGAAAAATAAGATACACTAAATTTGTGTACCTAAAGAGTACGCCATATTTTACTGCAAGAAGAGTAACGTTAAGATCTCAGTAAATTGCCCCGGATCTTTGACATGTTTTCAGACTGTACTTCCTTCAACCTAAGCAACCGGCTCTCCTGGCAGTAGTAAAATAGCTTAGATCAATGATCATTTAAGAACTCTAATAACTTTAAAGATCTGAAAAGTGCTCTTAACCCTCTAGTGCCCACTGGTCCATATTTGGCAACCCAGCTTCAAGGGTCCAGTATGGAGTGATCCGAATATGGCACGGATGTTTCAGTGATCGGAGGTCCAAATCTGACCCAAAATTGTTCACCTATTAAATATTGACATTGTTCAAAATCAATGTTTTATATGTATTTTGGGTGGGATTTGAAGTGTGTATGTGAATTTTCAGAATTTTCCTACCAGTATTTCTATGCCTGGGCACTAGAGAGTTAACTGAGAACGCAAGGATATAGAGAAACAGACATGTCATAAAAGAACGAAAAAAGACAAAATCATTAAAGACAATTTACATTTAGGACTGTGGTGTGCAGCGAGCAGGAGGAGGAAGGGGGGGGGGATGGGGTCACTTCCAACTAAGTGATCAAGATCGAGAACATGAATTCAAAAATTTTGTGAATAATCTCCCCAAAAGAGTGGAAAGGGTAAA
>JAWQUT010000064.1:55077-70777 GCA_033807755.1 Ellobium chinense | reverse complement strand
GAAAGAGAGAGAGAGAGAGAGAGAGAGAGAGAGAGAGAGAGAGAGAGAGAGAGAGATTGTAGATTTTTTTTATTTTTGTATCGTGCACTTGTTGTACTCTAAGGAATCATTACTTTCTTATTACTAAATATGTTCCATGGGTCTGCTTTCTAACTTTACACAAAACTGTGATAAGGCAGAATTAAGTTGTCTTAAGTTGATAGATGGAGCCTGTCTGAGGAAGACACAGAGTTTTTTTTTTTGTTACAGACTAACGGATCACACCTTTGTGACGTAAAGCTATAGCACTGACACCGTATATATAAAACATCCATAGGCTCGCAATAATATGTATGAATGATAGGTGCATCGACAGCTGAAATACATAACATATTTAATCTTTAATGTAAAGCAGATCGTAAAGTATAAACCCGGTTTATTCAAACTTGGCTGACGTAATAACTTTCATTCTTCAAATACATAATCGACTACAGAAAGTCATGATTTGGAAGCAATGACTAACATTGATGAGTTATTTAAAGCTTTGAAGGAGAAAAAGGTTGATACAAAGAAAGCTGAAATGCTAGGAGTAGATAATAAAATCAGCATGCAGACAGGGTACAAGAGTGAGGCCTTTCCATGATATGTGTCACAGCATCTTTAAAATTCCTGAACAATGCTAAAATTAATCATATTGCTCAGACCCAACAGTGCCTTTAATATTCATTTAACCAGTCACTTACTGGATTACTCCACTCAAATAGAGCTTGCATTCGCGATAATCTTTCCAACATAAGTATGAATATTTTCCTCTGAAATTATTTTTGACACGAAGATGCGTAGTAGAGTTTACATTTGTGATACTCCATCCCAAGTTTGTATTTTTTTTATATGTCATAAGTTCAGTGACTTATGATTTTCAAAAGGCTTCTGATCCATGACCCATAGGACCCAAAGCTCTTGACTTTCTATGTAGTAATGTGTCATTATTCAGTTAATGTATCAAATAAAGTTGTGTGAGTTACAAATCAGAGTGAGTCCAATTCATTAAAGGGAAATATTTCTACCGCATTAGTTACGTAGAATTCTTTGGGTTTCGATCGAGGGATTTGACACGCCTAAATCCGAGAGCTATCTACGTCATGGCTGTGAGTCAATCGGATGAGGTCACAGGTCAGAGTGCATTATGGGGAAAAACAATGACTGTAGCTGATCCTTCAATGGCAAGGCTAGTGCTGCGGACCATAGTGGAAGAAGGTCACAATTTAAAAACAGAAGGGACTCGATCTCTAGCCGAAAGGAAGCTATGTCAAATTTAAGTTCGGCTCTCGATATAGGAAATAAATAAAATTTTAATGCATAACTGTATTTGTCACATCGCACGTCCTCTGAAATGTTAAAAAAACTTGCAGCTTTACAAGAAATCAGAGCAGATAGATTAAAAAAAAACAAACCTCTCTTACTCGAAGAGTGTCATTTGAAGTCATTTAAAAAAAAAAAAGGGTCAGCCCAAGTTTCACTTGGGAAACTACAGTTTTTGAATTATTTTTGGGAGACGTACTCCACATAGCCAATTATGTCCAAAGGCAACTTTATTTTGCTCTACTTTTCCTATATCAGGGAAGACCAAATGACATTCGCCTAACCGGTCTATTCCAAAAAAAAGAATCACCTTTAGGGCTTCAACAAGCAGGCAGTGATACATTGTACATTAATTCAGAACTGCCTAAGACATCAGTCAGTTATGAGTGACAAACAAATTACAGCTGGTTAGATCCAACCCTTAGCAAAATGACATAACGGTTATTCTTGTGTTCATCCGTAGTCTGACATGATGGATGTGACCGAAGACACTGGGGGATTAGCCCATCATTGACTTATCAAGTTTTGAGACGTCTTACACGCCAGGAGATGGAAAGGGAAAATAAGGGGATCAGTTTGTCTTTCTGCGTGCTGTGGTGTCGGGGGAGGGGGAATTGAAGGGTGGAGAAAGAGGAGGGGGAGAGCAACATAAATTACAGTCGATTTTGTTTATGTGCAGTTCGCTTAACAACAATATTTTCTGGATATTTTTTATAAAATTACCAAATGTATTGGAGAATCGTAACTCTGCTAAATCATCACATTTTCAGTGTTTCCAAGGATTTCCGATTAAGTGGAGCCATTGTGTGTGTATTTGTGTGTATGAGTGAGTGAGTGTGTGTGTGTGTGTGTGTGTGTGTGTGTGTGTGTGTGTGTATGTGTGTGTGTGTTTTGGCTGCGCAATAATACTCGTGTCTTCATGGAACTATTTCAAAAACTGCACCATTGAGACCCACAGTCGTAAACTCAGTAATCTGATAAATTAATATTACAATCGTTGGCTTTGTTAGATTCCAGTAATACAGTTTTGGTGCTGTTTTATTGTTGAAATAAAGGGTTAAGAAATGTTGATATGGACCCATTTCCAAAATACACTAGTACCAAAGAGTAACCAAACTCAGTAGTCAATAGCTTCATCCACAATCACATCATTTTGGGTACTTTGAAGAGAGCGAACAAACATTCACATGCAATCCACTGATGAAATGACTAACATAGTGATGTAATCGGTTTGTATTAATCATCCAACAAAATGACGTGCACATTTGTCAATCTAATGTCAATCCTGAAGGTGCGCAATGATTGCCAACCCCGCCCTTCTTTTTCCTTATACCTCGACCTGTTTGCCAACACTGCGCTCTCTTAAATCATGTCAGAAAATAGTGCAATATCCGGGACTGATGTGAGTAATACATACATAATTAAGGCCCCATGTCAGTTTCCTGCATTGCAATATTGCATAGACAATAGTGAACGTGTATAGGCAGTAAGACCTGGCTCTTCTGCCTTGTATCTCTGCATTATCCTTATTATGAAAGAACTATCACCACAGCTCTTTCGCCATCTTGTTGACAATACGTCTGTAAAAATGCGTGAACTTCTTGCATTGCCACACTGCGTAGACAAACAATGAATGTGTATAAGCTAAAACGCCTGCCTCTCCTCCCTAGTACCTGTATCATTTTCCGTATTAAGGTAGAACCATCACCTCAGCCCTTCCGCCGTCTTGTTTGCACATAAGAAGTCGCACTCTTCAAGACTTTAATCAGTGGGGGCACTTAAGTAGAAATGTATCAACTTCCTGCATCGTAACAATGCGTAGACAATAAAGAATATGTATAGTACTACAGTATAATATCTGCCTCCTCTGCATAGTATGTCTACTAGTTTCCGTATTATGGAAGAATCATTACCACAGCAGCTCTTCCGCCATATTGTTGCATATCAGAAGACGAAGAAGACGATCTGTTTAGTCAGTAGGAACACTGCTGCAGAAAAGCTTCAATATCGTGTACTGCACCTTTTGCAATCAGTGTGTGAATTTCCTTACGGGAACTTCCCTATGTTCCCATAGCCTTATATTTTCACAGATCTGTATTTACACAGCTTAAATATAATATACACAAAGCTCTATATTGTTATATGCTTGAACAGTCACTATTTAAGAACTTGATGCAGCCTATCGTAACTGCAACAATCAAGCGAGTGGTCTAAGACCAAAGGAACTGCAAATAGTATGATGTTTAGACTTGAAATGCACAATAAAAACTGATCGCATATGAGCGTTAACATGGCCAGTTATTAATGCAAAACAGGGCCCGTAAAGTCACCATAGAGAGTGTCATATTGTTCAGTGTTATGCATTATGATGAAACATGAAGTTTGTTGCAATATCTGGGGCCATAGGGCTGTGGGAACATAGGATCGTGGAAACATTGGGTTGTGGAAACATAGGATCGTGGGAACATTGGGTTGTGGGAACATAGGGCTGTGGGAACATAGGGCTATTGGAATATAGCTTTGACCCCTCATTCCTGGCTTTTTCTCCGCTTCACCTGTTGTAGACTCTTTTAAGTGTTGTGGATTTCGAGGACAACAGTCTGTGTGGACCAATCACTAACTTAAGCACTTAAGCAGAAAGTCTCATGCTGTAATTTTACGACTTAAAATCTTTGAAGGCGTGTCAATAGAACTAAAATGACGAAACCTTGGATTGGTCGAATTAAATGACGAAACTTTGGGTCGGTCGATTTAAATTGACGAATCATTGAGTCGTGGAATTAAATTGACAAATCCTTGGACTGGTCTAATTACAGTCACGAAATCTTGGCTGAGCTGAATTACAGTGACGATATTTTGGATAGGTCGAACTAAAGTGGCAATCTTTAGTTGGACCCTACTAAAATGGTCTTGGGTGGGCCGAACAAAATTGATGATATACTGGATCTTTCCGTCAGTCTCTCTACATAATACTTTAATGAAGTCGCAGGCAAAAGGATGTCCTCTTTTTTGTTTTCTACGCAACCCTGTCAGCATCTCTCTATCTCTCTTCTCTCCTTTTCTCTCTTTCTGACATCATCCTTTCCCAACGGTAACCATAAGAACCTGCGTAGCCCTCTTGGTGAACGTTATATAGTCGATAAACCGAAAACGTTAATACGCAATGACTTCGACTTCCCGTATCTTAGCCTAGTATATTCCTTAATAATAAGCTCAACGTATTTTCTTTGTCATACTCGGACATTTTCTGTGACACCATTATGTCGTAGACAGTCGACAAAAACCAGTGGCGTCATATTTTTACGAGCTTGGATTTTGGTCTGATTTCTCAGGAAGCCACGATGGCTTAGTGACACAAGCACTGACCATAGGGCTCAGCAAAATGTCCCCTTTCTGATTTATAACCATAATGAGTCAGCTGAGATCATGGAAGATATGGAAACATTATAATGTGGTAACTTTGATGAAACAGGGGACAACCAAGGAAAACGAAAATTGATGGAGCTAAAGGGCTGTTGTGGTGGGAGTCGTCAAAGACAAGATAATCTGCAATCAGGACCGGACGATAGTTGAGGTATCCGAATTTCCGGTTATAAGACCTTGCTCAGCACCTATCGGCTAAAAACAATATTTTTGCTCTTTGGATGATCCCATAGTTGCTCCCTTGCCCAAAACATCTCCAGTATAGAGTCTGTCTTCTCATAATGGCTGACAGCATTTGGTTTAGTCTTTTCATATGGGCACTGTCAAAATGCGGATGCCTGAGTCTCTCGTTGGACTTCAACTCCTTCTTTCTCATAATGGCTGAATAATCTGTCCACACCTCTTTCGCCCGATCGCTTTCTTGCTGAGTCTGCGATCTCTTATAGAGTATGTCCTATGTCATGTTGGATACGTTTCGCGTATTCTGCATTACCGGCAGGTCCATTGGCCACTTCATTTTCGCTTGATTCCTGAGTGGCCAGACAGTGGCAGCTATGATCGGTGTATTTCCCCATTCCTTCTCAGCACGCATTTTCGACCCTCTGTGACATATTGTAGGTTTGGGACATGGTGCTACTGCAAAATCTTTACCTTCAGAGGGATATCATATGGACTTTTGTACCGTACTTCAAGCTTTGCAACACCGTCTCGTAGTAGTTTCAATGAGCATAAGTCATCTGTTAGGCAAAGCCTGTTGCATCCTCCCTTTCTCTCTGTGTTGTAATGTTTTCTAAGCGTGATGTACATGCACGATGCATGATATGTAATATGTTCTGCAAACACACAGTTCGTTGGGCCCAGACTAATGCTAATCAGAACCTAATTCTCTTGGACTAAATGATACCACCTCCCTTCAGTCATTCACATTAGATTCCGGAATGTCTAGCCATTCAGTCTCCATCACAAAGTTACATTCCATGCTTAACATATTTCTCTTTACAAAGTGGTTACAGTCCGCAGATGATTGGAAATGGATTGGTCTTTTCCTGATCGTAAAAAAATAAAGTCCAAATCACCTTATGAAAAATACAAGCAATTTGAACCAACATGGCAATTTGCGGGGATGAGCCATATTAATTGGTAAATTTCTCTTGTCTAGAAATAATTTTTTAACTTGCCACGTCCCATTTAAAGGAAGATATTGTTTACATGGCTTCTTTTGGGTCTAGGTTTCATAACTGACGGGTCTGTGCTTATGTAGAGGAAGAGAGGAAAGAGAGGACTTTCGGGGATCTCAATGATATCTTACTATGTATTGCAGTTCCAAGCAAACAAAGAATGCACCTATAACACCACAATGTGTACCAAAAATCCATACAGCCAGGTCATGGCGCTCTTTTTTTTTTCATCCACAGATGCGCAGCTGGACAGAGCCAGTCTCTTACGGCAGCAAAGTATTGAAGAGCTACAGAGAAACCAGAGGCAACAAGAGCTACTCCAAAGACAGCAGAGGCAGCTTCAGCTTCAGAGGCAACAACTTCAAGAGCGACTCTCCACTCAGGCAGACCCTCAATCCTTCCAGGCAGAGCCATCGCCTTACGAACTGCAACAATTGCGAGAACGCCAGCGTCTTCATCGGGAACAGCAGCTACAGGATCAACAGCAGCTACAGCTACAAGAGCGACAGCAGTTGCAACGTCAGCAACAATTGCAGCAGCGACAACAACTTCAGCAGCAACGACAGTTGCAGCAACAACAACAACAACTGCAGCAGCAAGAACAATTACAACAGCAACAATTGAAAATGCAACAGCAGCAACAACTACAACAACAACAACAGCAACAACAACAACAACAGCAACAAAATCATGGATACGTTGTCCAACAGCAGGGTGTTCCAGGTCAAATGGTGGTGGGCCCTAACGGACAGAATTCAGTTTTAGTCCCAACTCCTGTTCCAGTGACCAGCTTTATCAATCAGGGTGCTGCCATCAACAACCCACCCGCCCAGCCAGCTGGTATGCAGAATGTTATGGTCAGCAATGGTATGCCAGGTGTCCAGAATCAACCTGTGTTGGTCTCAGCTCCTTCCCCTGTGCCAGCATCACCAGGTATTATGCAGCCTGGCATGATCAACTCCCAAGCAGCTACTGTAGCCAGTCCTCCAGCAGCAATGGCCGTGCCGTCGCCAGCTATGGTAACAATACAGCAGCCAGTGATGGGCGTCCCTCAGCCAGGCGTGGCAGTTCAGCAAGTCGCTGCAGTGCCTCAACCAGCAGTTGCCATGGTAGCACAACCAGCACCAGCCGGAACTGTCGCCATAGCTCCACCAGGTCAGACGGTCATGGCAGTCGCCGGACAACCAGGCATGGCCGTCGCCAGCCCACCTCAAGCAGCCGCTCAGCCAGGCATGCCAGGAATGATGAACAACCCTCTCGCCCAAACCCTCGGAATGTTGGGCTTCAGCATGGATCCTTACAGTCTTGGAGCCGGAGCCGGCGGAATGCCTGGCATGGGCGGAATGCCTGGCATGGGCGGGATGCCTGGCATGGGCGGAATGCCTGGCATGGGCGGAATGCCTGGCATGGGCGGAATGCCTGGCATGGGCGGAATTCCTGGCATGGGCGGAATGCCTGGAATGGGTGGGATGCCAGGAATGAGTGCCATGTCGCCCATGGGTGGAATGATGGGCGGTATGCCTGGCATGATGAATCCAAGTGAGTTGGCATACATTGAGAAAATGACGTAAGGTCAGCCTCCTCAGCTGCAGTACAGTTTACCTTATAAAAAAAAAAACAACGCTTCTCGCAAGGTGTAACTCAACAGTAAAGCTTGCGCGTAATTCAAAGCATGCGCCAAGAAGTATCTCAGCAGTATAATTTGCGCATCACCAGTGTAAATGAAGCAATATAAAGCAATATTCCACATAACTCAAAGAAGAGGACGTCCTTATATTCATCACCGACGATATGAAAAATGTCTATGTCTAATTTCTAACCCATAATCACACTTTAATAGTGCCTAGTGAACTGTTACCAATCTAAGCAACCCACAGTATGCAGTATTCAGAAAGCATACTTTTATGGCACAAAGCTAGGTCAATCTTTTTTTTTTTCCTTGAAACTATCGTGTACTAGTTGCGACTGCAAGAAATAAGTTAATGGACTCAAAAAAATATCTAAACAGCCAAGTGCCTGATCAAAATGGTTGGATGAGAGTACTTAGAAGTCGTTGTTAGGAATTTATGTACCTAGAAAGTGAAGAAAGAAAACGGAATGAATAGAAACTAACTGATCCAAAACGAAACGCATAGGAAACACCAATATAATTTTGCGTGAGTTGAGCAAAAAAGTACAGTAAAAATAAATAAGATTTTAGTTAGCAACAGAACGATATAATTCACACATTGTGATGATATGCACATTTTACAAAGTAAACAAGCTCTTCTTTGGTCAGCTATTTAAAAACTACATAGGCTACAGTCACACATTTCAGGGATATTTTTTTGTCTGGCGTGTTGGTTAATGTTTAATCGTCATAGTTAAAGCTGACATTCTGACTTGAGTTCTACACCTCTGGGCTGTTTTCAGAACGTCCATTCGTTTTCGTTAAGGTAGACTTAAACGCATATGTGCAAAAACCCGACTACTGTGAAAGCTTCATAGCGCAAGATATACTCCTGAGCTCATGTGTTTAGGCAGCTGTGCTGAGGGGCCCCGCCCTAAAATAATTCTACGTGTATATCTATAGACATGGATTATTATTTACTCTAAGGACACGGGTTATTTTGTATATTGTTAAATCATCATTGCTATTATTGTTAATACGATCATTTTATGTTGATGATCATCATAATTATTATTATGATCATTATTATTATTATGATCGTTATTACTATAATCATTATTCATGCCTATCTATGATGAAGTCCTCATGTAAAACTTGCATTTATTCCCATTACTTCCTATAAACTACTACAGATTTCCAGTTATGCCTTTCAATGCAAGAGAGATCTAACTCCACGGTTAAACATTTTGTGAAAAGCTCATTTTCAGTTTTAAGAAAAAACATCCTAAAAATGAGAAAGTCAGTTTCATTTCAAATTATTCTTAAGTGAATTTTCTAAGATAGGTGCATTCTGGATTGCATTAACGACAGTTAACGAACTTTAAAGATTTCCGGACTTATTCCAGTTTCAATTTAAAAGATCTATTTTCAGAGCTGTGAAAGATCTTGATTGTTAAAAAAAAAAGTTGGACCAATCTTTTATTAAAGAAAGCAGCAATGCTCAATCTTTATATGGTGGACAAAGTGAAAAGATACAAAACTATTCTTTTACTTTGTATCTGTGGAGTCAGATCCCAACTTTGACGCAAAGATTTGGAGAGCCTGGATTTAACCATACAATGTTTTTTCAGTTTTCACCTGAAGTGAAGTTAGATCACACTTGTATTAATGGGCCTAGTTACAAAGAAAAGCACAGCAATGTTTGAGAATAGCGGCAGCAACAGCATAAAGCCAGCAGCAGCAGCAGCAGCAGCAGCAGCAGCAGCAGCAGCAGAAACAGTGCCATTTGGTCAACCTTCAGCATTAAAAGACACTATAACACACATTTTACACACATGCACAATACCTTCATACGGGTGAAAACACTTTCCATTGTCGCCCTGCGCATACGTTTATTCTACACTCACTGTCATCCTAAGCTGTGGAAAAGTAGACTGTTAGTTGTCCGATAAAATCCATATCCATATTTGGCCTTTTCTGTTCGTGACACACTAAACTTGACAGTAAATGGACGCCGGGCGATACACTGGACCTGTGTGTTTTACCCTCTGTTTATTCATGCTGCTCGCTACCATTCCTTCAGAAAAGTAGAATGTTAAGTAAACTTGCTGGTTCTTTGTATTCACTCTGAATCACCAAACCATATTATAATATTCCTTTTGGTTTTCAAAGTTCATAACACTGAGCACAACAAACATTGCTAGACACATATGAGACACATTTAGTGTATCTGATGGTTCGATTGGTGTCTGTACTTTCTATTCAAATAAAAGATTTGTACATTCACCAGCTCGTTTTGTACGCTCTGTGTTCGCACAATTTTGTTTTCTTACGGATGGCAGAGTGGCATGAATAAATAAATAACAATTACAACTTTCATGCATGCTTAACAGGTTTGGTTCATATACTTGTTTATGTAATGTCATTCATTCAACCTCTTAAAATATGCGTGCATTTTTAAACTTGTATCTATGTATCGCCTCTGTTGTAAGATTCCTTTTTCATAAGCCATTTTCTGCTTGTCAGCAACCATTGGACCTACTTCTTTATTCGCAGGAACAGACAATTTCTGTCATAAAAATAAGACACATGAACTTTTTTTTTCGTATTTTTAAAAAAAATTCAGGAGAGCAGCTATTTGAACTTCAGAAATCTTTATCTACCAAAAGAAATGCTTTGAAGATTCGATACAACTAGGTGGTATTTTGACATTTTAAAACTCACACACATCATTATTAGTAAGAATCGGCAGTCTTGTCTCTCCAGAAGTGCAGATCAGAGTTAAAAACAAAACAAAACAAAACAAAAAACAACAAGCTACGTGTTGCCTTTAATTTTGGGCATTTTGTCTAATATCAGAGTTAACAAAGCCCTTTCACGTTTTCAATATAATTGTCGGTTTTTAATTTAACGCTAGACTAAATCTCAACTTTCAGTTGTCTCATGATTTTTTTTTTTTTTTTNGGGGGGGGGGGGGGGTGCATTCTTTCTAATTACACAATGATCATGGAACCTCTAGGTCTGTTGCTCTCTTTTGTTAGAATTTCCAAACAATTTTATCAGGGTCATATGCACACAGGTTTTCACTCTGCAGGACTTCTTACAGTTATGAAATATTGAGATATAAGCCCATGCCTATAATCTCAGCCCCCTAACCATCTACATTTATTCAACCTCTTTATGCCGTCATTATCCTCTGTATGACGTAATAGTATGATGTTATGACCTCAGCACCCAACCCTCCACATTTATTCAACCTCTTTATGGCGTCATTATCCTCTCTATGACGTAATAGTATGATACTGTGACGTATACTCGGCAGTGTTCGGTGGAGGTATGATGGGCATGGGAGGCATGGGAGGCATGCCTTTCTTCTGGGATATGGAGAGCCCGGATAGTCCAGGTAGGTATCGTTTCTTTCTCAGATATTGTTGCCCATCCACAAAATAAACCCAGAAAAAAAAAATCCTACAGAAGCACTAATCCCAATGGTGACGTCACGGATATGTAGCTTCTAAGTCTTCATATGAACCATGTTTTCTTCCAGCGCAAAACGGCTGCGGTGCCTGAATACTATGTGATAATTGCAGCGTTTTGAGAGTAAGGGTCTCTAGCCAGGAATGGTGTTTCGCGAAACCTAGAAACAGCTTTTAGTTTGCCCGTACACTTTTTTTCACATTGTGTGCGCCAGCCCTCCTTTATAGCTCATCTAACTAGTTTCTATCCGTGATCTTTGTCTCAGCTTTCCTTTCTTCCTTTAATTCTTTCATCCAATCATTCTTTGCACTATAATCATTTTCACACAAGCACACATTCTGAAGGATTAGTGCCTTCATTTTTTTTTTGCTTTCTTTGCTGTACGGTGGCCGGGTTTTCTGTTGCATTATGTATTCTGTGTCGATACTTATCATTTACAAATATTATTTTGCATCGGTATCTGGTGACGGAATATTATAACACATTTACTATTACTATCTGTATTACATGTTCTGTTGTAATGGTGCTGTACAAACATATTATCCCAATAGTAATATCATATCACAGTGATAGATTTACACACTGTAAATTTATAACAACACTTTAATAATCATAATAAAGGGTTGATATGGTTAGCGAATTGGTGATGTCCGATCATGCAACTTCTTCTCATTTCTACCCCGCAGGCTGAATCACTAAACCTTTAATGACTCCAGCAGAAGCATGCACTGCAAGGAGCATTTTGTAGCCACAACTTAGATTTCATGACCTTACAGCCAAAATGTTAGACTGAAGAAAAATTAAAAATATGATTGCTTTCTTTGGACATTAAAACTCTTAACATTATCGGGTTGAGAAATGACATCCAACAACCCTGCAGTACTCAAATAAATCATTCAGGAACATTTATGCACAAGGCTATAGAGAATGCACGAGCTTCTCCCTAAAGGATTCAATGGTAAAGTTACAAAAGTTATTTAAATAACAAGCAGATTACCTACAGTATAACTCTATGCATGTGCAGCAATAAATTAGATCCTCAGACAGGTGAAAGACAGAATTCAGACATTCGACTTTTCGTCGTCTGTCATGCACGTCTCGAGGGTGTGTTTGCTAAAAAGAAAATGGATTGTTTTTATAATACATGTCTTAAGACGACAGGACCATGACAAAAAGCTGAGTACTGAGGGCATTGTCTCTGACCCCTTTTCAAACAGCATGACGTTTGGTCGTCTACGTCATGAAAAGTACTGAGTTATGATACTGGCGTGTTCAGACATGTCGTGTTTTTGCCTGTGCTGTGTGTCATCTGGCTATGGGCTTCATTTAGGCAGACTTCAGAAGTATCGACTTTTCGCCATGTACGGCACAGCGCGTACCTGAAAATAACCGCAGTTCTTTATATAGCTCTATAGACAAAACGGTGCACGGTAACGCCATGGTGCATGGGGAAGAGTTGATGCGTCTAAAGCTTGTGCAAGGTGTTTGAGAATACTTTAACACTTTACAGGCGTTCTCGATTTTTTTTTCTAATTATTTCCTATTTGTTTGTTTCCTCCTTGGTTGAGACTGAACTCAGAATATTTCCTACAGTTTGGGCACAGGGTAGACTAGATTACATTCATTTTTGGTGGCTGGATACATCGCTTTCGTTGCAGAGCTTTTCCCTTCCTTCTATTATTGCATAGTTACTCGAAAATCAGGGACCAATTCAGCATTTTGAGATTGCGAGGGTTTGAATTCGTGAGTAAAATAAAAATACAGTATTCACTCATGGCATGTCCCATGAAGAAATGAAACCATCATCAAATGCCACTTCAGGAACAAAGTGCTACAGAGAACCTGGAGCATATATCCAACGATACAAGTGTCTCATGGGGTACATTACAACTGAAAATATCTCTGCATTCCAGAATAAGTCACTGCAGGCTAAATGCCTACATTCAAAAAAGAAAACTGACACAACAGCCACTCTATCCATCTGGTTCAACCTCTCACATCCTCGAACACATTTTGACAAACGACGTCCAGCATATGCCCAGCTCAAAGTGCAACATGAGCTGATGGAGAGGAGCTTCCAGGTTGTGAGCAGGAGCTTTAGACGACGGGGGACTTCCTAAAGGCAACACCTCTGACACTACTGATACTCTTATTGGAGCATTGGAGGCTTACATAAGATGAAAAGATGCAAAGAGAGAAAAAGAAGAAAAAAAAAAAGGACAAGAAGAAAACTATCAGCAGAAGCAGAAGAGTACAGAGAAAAATAACAACTTGTAGAAAGTCTAAAGTTCATGAGGGTCGGTGCTGCTAGGTCTCACTGCAGTTCATATCTTATTCACTTTTAAAGAGGTTCAGGAAGCGATAGGTCTACTGAAACAGAGCAAAGAATCAGCACAATAAAGTGGAATATGGAAGAGGCGATGAATGAAGAAATATACAAGCCAGGGTATAGCGTTTGGGGATGAATCAGTTTGGGGTTAGGGGTGTAAATGGATGTTGGGAGGAGAGGGGTGAGATGTGCAGACACATTACAAATCAGTGGATGTGGTATCAATGAAGGAATTGCCACTTTCCGTCTACGAATATCCTGCTAGTACTCTCTCTCTCTACCTCTCTTTCCCTCTCTCTCTCTCTATCTCTCTCTCTGAAACACATTCCCCCTTCACCACCTTCTGCGACCAACTGCAACTTAATTCCACTAACCAAGCTGAGCATTTTTGGTTCTTCAGAAGTTCATTTCCTCGGCTGAATTCTTTTCACGACAATACTTTGATAAAACAGATTTGATGATGGAGTTGAAACATCTTCAGACAATATCTGCGAATGCGTCATTTTTGCCTTTATGACATTTTGATTAAACTGCGACAGTCAACAGCGTGTTACAGCCATACTGACCGTATACAGCGGAATGGAGCCTAGCCAGAGAGGCATGTCGATCAGACTGCGTCTGTCTCAAAGCTAACCCTTCCAGTTCGAAGAAGCGAAACATGCAGGAACAGGAGTGCTCACTTAAGCTAAGAGATTAGGATCTGTCAACATTATGCCACAAGGAAGCCTACCTTATTGCTTCCTGAGTACTTTATGTCACCGTCTCTATACTTTGTCTTACTTTTTTTTTTGGAAGGNGGTGGGGGAAGGGGAGGAGGGATTGGTAAGTCAGTTTTGTCCTAGGAAGAGTGAGTACCTCCTCTTAAGGCGAAACGGTACGTTTTCTACATCATTATTGGATTTTAAATTAACGCATATTTCAGACAGCCTTACTGCATTACAGTGCTTTCCATCTGGAATTTTTAAACAGCCTTTCCAAAGTGTTAACGTTCCTGGCATAGATGGTTTAAAGGAGATCATACGTACAGTGCAAAAGCGCCTGCTCTTACACGATATCCTGAGAAAGTTTGACCATCATCGATCGATAATAACCGTTTAAATCTGCATTGTTCACCTCCTAAAGAAGATCTTATATAAAATTATCCAATAGGTGAGACGCCTTTTTGGTGAATACATTTAACATTTTACAAGTGAGCAATAGAAGAGACAGTAGATGAATATTAGTGTTAAAGTCAGCTACTAAACTGGCAGAGAAGCATTAGCGTTGGTGTTAGCCTGCAAGGTTTACATACCGTGACATCATCGTCATCATCGCAATTTTTCTGAATTTCATCACTATAATAATTGTCATCATCATCAACAACATTTCTGATCTGAAAACAGATATCATTATCGCTTTTGGTATAATATGAATATAAAGTACTTTTCATCACCACCCTCATCAGTTTCATCAAAAATGACAGCAGCAGCAAAAGCAGTCACAAAACTATCACCATCATCATAACCATCGTCACCACAAACTGTATCACCAGAAACATTGACCACATCAGCAGCAGTAACAACAACAACAACAACAACAACAACAACAACAACAACAACAACAACAACAGCAAAAGCAGCATTTCTTGTTATCTAACTCACTCTACCTCATTGTATTCAAGATACACCTTCAGCGCCGCCGCCGGCACCGGCACCAGCAGCTATGCCAGTTGCAGCAGGAGCCGGTGCAACCGGAGTAGCAACGGCTGCAGGAGTGGGTGCGGCCGGTACAACAGCAACGGGCACAGCTACAGCTGGGGTAGCAGCAGCACCAGGAACAGCAGCAGCAGCCGGGGTGGGAGTCGCTGCAGGTACTCTAAACAGCAGACCTATTTAAAACTATAACTTCTCATTAAAGGGCTCCTTCAGGGTTGTACCCTTACGTTACACGTGCAGATAAGCGGGGGCATTTGGTGACGCCTCATAGCAGCTCTTTCGTCCATTGACTACATGTATCGATGCTGGGGTGCTAATCTACTGGATATCGATCCTGGTGTCCAGGCACTGAATAGAGTAGGATGAGTTAAGTACCTACTTAGAGTAAGTCATGACTGTCCTTGCTGCCCTCTCCCTTCCATTCCCCCCCCCCNTTTCGCAAGGTGAAAAAAACAAGAAAGGCATAGACTCTGCTGGTCTAAAGCAGCATCAGTTTTACTGCCTCCTCTTCCCCACCCCCTGCCCCCCATTCTCCACCGACTTTTCCACATCTTGATCTCTTTCATCACCCCTGCTTAGGTCCATAGTGGCCCCACACCTTAAACGCGTACACACGCACACACACACACATACATACAAACTAATATAT
>JAWQUT010000064.1:42483-55030 GCA_033807755.1 Ellobium chinense | reverse complement strand
ATCCCATCCACCCCACCCATTTCAGCCTCATCTGTGCACATCTGAAAATTTGACTGACCGTTGCAACCCTATCATAACTGACATATCCCATTAAGACACTTACGCCAGTCTCCCAAGGGAGCGTCAGTGGCTGGATCAGCTATCTTACGACAAGACAGCATGGTAAGGATGCATAATGTACAAATGCCATATATTATCGTCACAAGACGTCTGTAATATATTATTGTCATAACTGTCAAAATGTCATTTGTCTCTTTCACTCAGGCCCGACTGTGACGACTGGAGGTGGCGCTGGTGCAGGAGCGGCTGTGGTGGGGACTGGTAGGTTTTATATATATACGATTTTATAACAAAAGCTTATGTGTTATGTTTTTGTTAAGTCTCGCCTGGTTTGAGGAAGGGGGAGCAGGGGCAGAGAGGAAAACAAAAAGGCTGATGAATGTGATGGCTGTTGGGTGGAGGAAGAAGAGGGAAGGGAGTGAGTTTTTAATTGTCTACGTCTTAGCTCCTCGTCTGTGTCGTTAGATCTTAGCTTTGCCTGTTTGCCTTATAATATGTTAGTTGGCAAATTCAGGACAGTATGAACAAAAACTCCCTTGCAGCGAATAATGCAATGATATGATGCTGATTGTTTCCAACTTTAAGATGCTTGTCCTAAACAAAACGTCGCGATTATTATCATTTTGCTATTAGACGAAGTCAATTTTATTCATATTACATAATTAAATCCTCTCCCCTCTCCCGCCGTCCTCTTAAAAGCAATTTACTGGGAAGGAAAGGATAGCTTATTATATTATGGATGTATAACAGTAACCAATGGTGTCTTTTAATGTGGCTTCATCCTGCAACTTTCCATTTTGCAAAACCGAAAAAAAAAATATGGAAAACAGTGGCAAAACAGTGATCCTGCTATTCATCTAAGATACAGTTGAAAACATTTTCTCATGTGAGCCTGTACTACTTAACTGAGAATAACGAGGGCATACTAGAACAGTCTAAGCGGGCACCACTGTATGCTTTCAGTTTCTGTGAAGATATTATGTCTGTCTCTGAAACATTGGCATTAAATCATCATCATCATCATCTTTTCATCCACAGGACCAGCATCAGCAGCACATAACGACACGCTAATACTCCAAGCCATCGACGCCGCCAACCAGGCTCTGGCAGCAAGTGAAGCAACGGCAGCCGTGGCGGCAGTAGCACCACCACCAGCATCGTCATCATCATTATCATCATCTTTATCAGCAACAGCAACAATAGCACCATTGACAGGTTCGAATATGCAAGGCGTAAACGTAAACACCATACCGCCTGGACAAGGAAAAAGATAAAGTGATGCTATGCATGAACTTTAAGGTTTAATTTATCTAGTCCTATATGAATAATGGCTCAAAGTGGACCTAAGTGGATGATAATCAGATAACTCTACCAAAATTCAAACCAGATGATCTCTATCCAATGCCGGCCATGTTGGCAGTGCATGGGGGGTTTGCCTATCTGGAAAAGTTAAAAAAAAAGGGTGACGTCACTATGAAATTTTGTATGGATATAGAAACGAAACAATCTCGAGCTATAGAGACCCGTTTGAGTCTACCCTTGAGATAAAATTCCTGCGACTCAGGGAAGAGACAACACCAGTTTAAATAAATGCCAATGCAACATGTTATACAGCAAGGACTAAATACCCTACTGAAACAATTTTCTCATTTCTCTAGCGGTCCATGTTTTATAGGAGAAACTCCCCGTACATTGCCGATGATAGTTATTATAAGCGAATACTCTGCCTGTGTGATGAATTTATGATATCGTTGGTGACAGTAATGATGACGTTTAGCCAAATAAATTTGCGAAAGACGAATCAGGAATCTCAGTTTTCATTTGTCTTGAATAATCAGTTAAAAGCTTTGGAATTGGAGTGCGAACGTAAGCTGTTAAACAAAGTAAAAAAAAAATATCAAACAACAGATTCTACCAATACGTGGAAATGGTGCTGGACCAGTTCACTTGGTATTTTATTACTTTATTTATTTGTTTTAAAATTAATGTACGAATAGCTGTATATTTTTCTTTACCCTTACTAAAGAAGTGAAGACACGCTGGCTAACGATAAGATTTATGAAAAGTACCATCTTCTGATATAAAATAAATATGGACAAAATTATTCAGTTGATTTCAACAGTATAGTATAAAATTCCCATTAAAATAAATTCTTGGGAAAGACGAACGGTTCAGAAATGTATTGAGGAATAAAAATAGATCTTTATGTAGAAATCATACAAATTGACGCACTGGTGCATTTCAAAGGAGGAAAGTGGAATCATTGCATTTGCCACAACTTGTGGGCTACAGAGTCAATGGCATATAGGCAAGCATGTTATTCCATGGCCCAATAAAATTAAGATCAAAGACATAACATTGCAGAAAAGGAGATGGGGATGTTCCAGTTGTCAAATCCAGCTTATTTCATCATGAATGTATTACAATCACCGCATACCTGAGTATCATTAACATTATATTATACAATGAAATAATAGAGCTAGCAATAGTAGCAATTAATTATCTCATTATGGTCACGCGATGACCAGAGAGATAGGCAGAAACTGATAAAGATATAAACACTTGAAAACAAACGAAAAAAAGAGCCGGACTATCTTCGTCAAGAAATCAGTCGTTGCCAGTGAAGCCATCACACGTATTGACAATAAAGAAGCTGAGACCATCTCACTGCATTTAGACGACTATCGAATACCATATTTGACCAATTGTGAAAATCGGTAAAGTCATTGTTTGAATACAGAATAAAATAATTTTGAGATTTCATTTATTCGCTCTACGGCCATCCTGACGCCTGAAAGTATTTTGAAAATGGAACATAATGTCACTTGATGGTTCTGGTGTGTACATGCAAGACTATGAGCATAATCATTTTCCTGCCTCTATTCAGAATATGTGAGATAATATATATTAGATTATTATATGAGAAAATAATGAGATTTGCGATGTGTTTGTATTGTATCTCCTTGAACTAAGAGGAGGGGTGGATAGCAGAGGGAAATGCTTCAAGCAGTATGTCTCAAAAAGAAACAGAAAGATACAGACTTGTGCTAGATAACTGGAATGAAGCACACTGCATGTAGCTTGCATGATCATTCTACACTATCTATCTCAGGGGGAATTTTGTAATCTATTTCTGAAGTCATAATATTAACTCTATATTTTATCCTCTTCATATTTTTTTGCGCATGAAGTAGCACTGATCGTGTCCTATTGCCTTCTATTATGTTTCTATGCTTGCAATTTCTCTGACATTATCGCTCGAAAGTGCTGCGATATATATTTTTTTCAGAAGTAAAACATAATGTTGGACTTCAGTAGTCATCAAAATCTGGAGCTAAAACTTACGCTGTCTGGCTACCAGTGTCTGTGGCATAGCATCTTAAACAATTGAACCTGGTTCTATTGGTAATTTATTAGGAAGACGCTAAAAGAAAGCCTTGACGCATGCTGGAAAAATACACACTTTCCAGGTATTCAGTAAGTACCTTGATGAACGTCTAGAAATTGGAAGTGATTTGCCATAGCATGTTTGAGCTTGCTGCAGCTTTATCACAAACTTTCAGCTATGAAGTCTCCGTCACTATGTTGAATTCCAAAATTGCTTCCCTTAAAATTAAGGAAGACTACCTTTCGTGTCTGCCCGTGGGCCGTTTGACAGAATCACAATATAGCAAGGTAAGTCAGACCAGTACTACAGAAACGTATTTGGACTGAATGCATCCGTGAAGAAAAGACAGTCAGAGCCTACTGAGATCAAGCAGAAACTGCCACACACGATGATATCCTGAAGGGTGAGATATCACCACAGGTGGCCGAAAGTGGATTAAGGTATAGGACACAAAAGTCGATCAAGTGGTGAGTCTGTCATTTGGGACAGTCTTGTTATTAGATCAGACGTTTTCCTGAATCTTCAACGGGATTTAACAGACACCTAAAACTCTGAAGACAAGTCTGAAGAAGTGTTCGCTTGCTGAGGCAATATCTCTTCGAAGACTGAATTCAAAGTGAGTTTAATTATAAGTATTAATTGTTTTACTTGTGAACACGTGAATGTTTCAGTCACGAATTTTACTGCCCTACTTTTTTTTTTTTAAATGGCCAATTATGTTATTGATGAGGATGATAGGAAGATAAATTATATCATTTAGTGTTTTGAGGCATTATATCGGTAGCCCATTTATCTCTTGCTTTCTGCATTCCATTTACTTGCTTTATACCTATATATTTATTCGACACATGTCTATTATTACGAATGTTTGTAGACTTTGCAGGCAAGCTTTTATGGCCAAAGATTTATATTTTCAATCGTAACGACTTATTCTTTATAAACACATTACAGCCACTAATTATGATACTGTAATAAGTTCGCAGTTCCACCTTTCCCACAGCGTGTTTAAAGCTAATTCTTTACCATCTTAAACAAACTTTGTCTTTGTTCTTTTCTTTGATTAACCCTTTTTATTTTATTTCATATGAAATCAAACTCAGCACAACGACAGTTAAAGCCCAAACTTGTTGCAAACATAGGTGTGTGCCTTTAATAATTCGTTAGATATTAGCATTTATTTATAGGATTTAAGAGCAGCACCTTGCTATTTTTTGTCATGAGGATAATTTTCTTAGTCAAGTTTCATGTTGCGATATCGGCATAAGGCCAGTAAAGATTCTTGATCGCATGGAAAGGGAATACAGTTTTCTTGCTTGATCCACGCAATCTACTTTTAGAAATAAACGGAAATAGATTTTGAGTAGTTATATGATATTCTAATTCTCGTCAATCCTGAAATGGAGTAGGTTTAAATGTAACAGCAGGATTGATTGTGGCTCCGTGGAACCTTGGCTTCATAAAGTGAATTCAGTCTGAATACTCAGATGTCTACAAACTTGGCAGCGTTAAGGAACATTGATAGAATATTCATAAACTCTGGGTACAAGCACAAGTATTTGCAAGGTGTTGCTTTATTCAGAACGGGATTGTTTTTGAATAATAATATTTTCCTTCTCAAGAGTTATGGGTAAAAAGGATCAATATTTATCCGGAACTGGGGAAATGGATGATAATATTAGGAGATTGGTGCAAAGCGTCAGATATTTTAAACATTTGGGCTGGATCTAGTCTTGTTTCATCTTTCAACTTCATCATGAACGTGCAGGGTAATGGCTAACACATAACGCATCTGGTCGTGATATGTGTTTGACTTAATCTGGTCAAAGAGGTCATGTTAACTGATAGACCTTGTGTTGTGCAACCTGTTTCCTTTCACTCTGATATCCGTTCAAAAGTTCTCGGTCTGCATACTAATCTATTCCTTGCCTACCACAATGTATATAATCTCTACTAACAGCATCCGTACTTTTTATTTCTCTCCTCTGACAACTCTTAATAGTTATGATCAGGGACGTATGTGATTTGTTGGTTTGTGCTTATTCTTGTGCTCTTTATATAATGCATACCATCTCTTTCCATAACAGCCACCATTGTACCTAACAGCTTTCATTTCAGTTAGTTCTAGCCTAGTGTAGTGGTGACGTGAATGTTGTTTAAGAATCCGGAAGGTTACTAGCAATTAAAACGGTACGTACATTTTGTTTGTTTTATGAACACACGGTTTCTTTCAGGATTTTCATTAATTCTAAATTTGCAAATTATTGCGTTGATTCGATAAAAATCATTTCTAGGGCACTCTTCCTTTCTCATGGGCCGGTAAACTGACAAGCTGCACAGATCCACAATATTGTTTTATTGCATCTCAAGTTGCTGTCATAAGTTTTTTAAAATTATCAGCAAAAATCGTTCAATTTTAAACAACATTTATTGTCAAAATTGTTATGTGGGTACTGAAAACGTGGGTTTTGATTGATACTTTATGATGTCGATACTTATAATGGTTCCCTACTATTCGAGCCTTTGTAGATGATATTCACTGAAGCCATGACATGGTACATAGTATCTTTCCAATGTACTCATAGAAATCTGATTTGATAATGCCCTACGAACTTTCACAAATAGAAATATAAAAACCAGTTTCAAATATGCTCTTAGTTTAGTGTGTTAATCAACATTGTACAGTGTTCTTTGCTGTTTGTTGTTTTGGTTTTTTTTTTGTTCAGGCAGACATTTAGAAACGGTATTATGCCCTTCAGACCAGACTTCTTGATTTTTTATGAAATCTTATTCTGCAGTTCATTGTAGCAAAACGACCTCACTAATAAGCTATGGCATAGGCATCTATGTGGCCTATTTGAGGGTTCGCCTGCCAGACTTAGATGGGATGGTTAGTTATTGCGGTATTTATAGTCTCCTAGTGCAGTTGACCTATTTAGAGACTTCCAAACTCCGAATGATCATTTCCCCTGATGAAGATCATCACGGCTGGATTTACGTAACGATATATAAAATCCACCAAAACTGTGATTAAAAAGTAATTTAAACGTTTATTACAATATAATTCATATAAATTTTGGTTAGTCTAAGAACAGAAAAGTAAAGCATCAAAAAGCCAAGCAGTTAAGCTTTCAGACCTAGATCTATATCTATACTTTAAGTTGCTGCAAGAGAATACCAGTAAGTTAAACAAAACTGATAGGCCCTTATATGTTGCTCGGGGAGGTAACTCTTAGGTGTATTTTGTGTGTTGTAGAGCCAACCACTACTGAGGAGTATGAGTATGAGGCAGAGGAAGGTACCACAACGACAACACCACCGCCACAGACAGCACCAGAACCACCACCTGTGGTACTACCAACACAAGGTAGAGCTGAATGTGTGTATGTATGTAGTAATAGACTTGCTAGATTACTCCTACAGTTATTTTAAAATTGTTATCAGAATTTCTGTAGATTATTACCTTTCTTTTCCTAATTAGTGTAGTAATTTGAAGGAATCTTTGGTAAAAACATCATAAGGAAATATGAGTATGATGTAACCTAGACACCAATTGTTGTTATAGATAATAATAAGTATGCGGTTTATAAGTCTGGTATCCAGGCTAATGCTCGCTCACGCGACTTCACACTAGTATTACCCTAGCCGATCTGATCATTCTAGGACTTTTTCAACTCTCTGGGAGCATACAGTGCCGCTGCCATTTGTAAGAGCTTGATTACTAGCATTCTGACATTATCTCCCACTGCGTATAGCCAGGTATCTATTTTACATACGGGTGGACTGAAGAAAATGTGGATGAAATGCTTTCCCAAGGATTTACCACAGAATTGTGGTTTATAATCGAACCAGCGACCTTTACACCACGACTGACTCCGTAATCATTCGGCCACGCATGTTAAATGTCAGTGCTGTTCTTACGTGATAGTCATGATTGTTATCATTGTCGACACTGTTCTAAATATCTTCATTAACCATCATGACATATTCCACAATATATTATTTCTCCCACAGCTCAACAATGGGGCACATTTAAATTAGGTAATTATAATCTACGAATCTTCTCAAGTACATTTAACAATACTTGTGTGTGTGTGTGTGTGTGTGTGTGTGTGTGTGTGTGTGTGTGTGTGTGTGTGTGTTTGGGTGTGTCAGCTGTTGTTAAAGCAATTTGGCTTCATATCTGGCAGTATCATTGCACCTGTCAAACCATACATTCTTGTAATATCACGTAAAGTTAAACCTGTATTAGATTTAGTCTAGATAGATCTACATGGTCCTCAAGAAATCGTACACGAAATTTTCAACGGACTTTATAAGTAAAATTTTAAGGCTATAAATAAACACTTGTTGACCTAACTGGTACCCTAAACTCATTATTCTAATTTCTCTAATTATTAATAATTTCCCTTTACTGAATATTTAGACCTAATTTTTGTCAATTTTGCTCAGTTCTCATCGTTACGATGTTGTTCTCTTAATTTCAGAAGGAATCAACGGCACGATGGAAGGATTACTTGACCAGTTAATTGTATTTTTCAGTGAGTACTCATTACTTTTATTGTTTTGTTTTACAAAGTCTGTTCGACTGGTGCACTAGGAGCCGAGAATTTGGGGAATAGTGGGGAAAATGGGGAGTGGAGAGACGACCGTTGCGGAATGTCTGAAGAAACACGTGAAAATCTAGGACTCCTTTCACATCTTTTCCTGCCCTTACATCCACCTCTTCTTTCTACCATTCATTAATTAAGGCTTGTCAGCTTCGCCACCTTCCTCGCGACAGCGTTGGTCAGGCATAGCTGCTAATGACTACTCCTTTATGTTCTCGGTGCACATGTCCCTTGTCTAGTGTCAAAATTCAGGACATGCAGAGTCAGGTGTACAATTTTCATTTTTAAAATTGCTCTTAATTGAGCGTCAAAAGACGCAATAGTCGTTATTGCACTATTGTGGAATACGGTGCCATTCAGGGGTCAGTAACAAGCGCCTGATAAAGGAAAACTCTATTATTTATAATGGCAGTGGTGGGCAGTATTTTTCCGAGTTCGAACATTTAAGCATGTCAAATCAATATCGGAAGTATCGAGAACATTAGAATCATCGAAAATATCGAGATTTTTAAAAGAATCTTCTATTTCTGTTCTCTGTGTAGAGTTAGCATCCAGTCTCCTCCTTGCAAAGCCTGAGGGTTTCAAAGAGTATCGAAAGTATCGAAATTAATATTGATCCTCTTTAGATCCAAATTAGCTGCCGGTCTTCCCAATGCAAATATCAGGGGTATCAAATTGTATTAAGGATATCGAATTGTATCGATAATATCAAAAGTATCGGAACTATTATAAGTATCGGAAATATTGGAAGGACCGAAACTATCAAAATATCGAAAGTATCGAAGGCAGTTCAGAGAATCCACATACCTATGCAGCCATACGTATCCGGAATGAAATAGAATCAAAAGTGTACTTGGAGCTTGGACGCTGAGTATTGCGGTACGTAAAAATTCAAGTATTGGCCCAACAAAAGTCAGTGATAATACCGATATTACGCTAAAAAGATATCTTCACGATTATCTTTTTTTTCAGAAATAACGACACCCACTCCAAAAGTGGTGACGACAACGACACCACCACCAACAACAACCAATGAGGAGATGGCCGAGGAGGCGGCCGATAGGGCCAAAAATTTACAGAAGAGCAAATCAGCGTCTACCCTCTCTGGTAAGTTATTATAGCTGTCATCATGCAAAGAGCCACGCCGATAATGTATATTATTATGATAAAGAATATAATGATGTAGAGTGAATATACATGTCTAACAATAATATCAAGTTGCATTTAAAGATAAGAGACACTGTTAGTAGATAAAACGTAAAATCTGTGCCTATCTTAATCTCGAAGCTGTGGTACATTGAGGCTGACCTGTATCTGACAACCCAATTCCCGGCCCACATAGATTTGAAAGCAATACTGAAATGAAGAGGAAGAAGAAGAAGAAAATGATAAAAAGAAGAAGAGGAAGAATAAGAAGAAGAAGAAGAAGAAGAAGAATGATCTCCTTAACACATGGAGAACCGATATTCATTCATCTTTCGAAGACCCTTACTGGACAAACTAATCCATGCTTTTTCTCTTTCAGCTGCTGATTACTGAGTATTGTATCATTGTGCTTTATATGGCTCGATGTTTTTGGCGAGCTGCCCAGAGGTAGCCACCATGGGAATGGTTTACCAAAAGTTAATACAAAATGGCAAGGGTTTCAGCAGACCTTAGGTGATGAAATAGAACATACTCAATACCTAATACCTTACATTATTACCTCTTCCCTGCTAATCATAAAAAAGTTTCTTGCGATGAGAGATGGGATGAAGAAGTGGAGTGATAAATCGACATCTCCAACAGTGGTACTCTTGTAACTTAGCCTGTCTCCTAGGATAGGTTGGCACAGGCCAAACAGACACCTGAAAGATGTTTTGTTCACACAGACGAAGTGACACGAGTAAATAGTCCCATTAAAAATGGCATATCATTTTGTATGCATTTTCATCTTCCATCCTAATGCAGGTACATTTCAAGGCCTCACAGCGGAAGACAAAGCCATGCTCATGGATTATTTCCAGGCCTTTTACAATGAGTTCATGAATTTTGGTGAGTTCAGTAGATGTTCTGACTTACTCGTAGTATAGAAATGCCGCACGAAAATGCAAGTACGGACGCTCACAGTGATGCTATTCGAGTTTTACTGTGTGGCTCCCAAGATCTTAACCTACGTAAAGACTGCATCTATATAGATCATATAAAAATGATGAGGTCTTTGCAGAGGTATTTGTCTTACTTTGGCTGATATGTTTTTGTAAAAAAAAAAGCGAAACATTAATATTTCTGACTTTAAAACAAGAGGGAGGGAAGGAGAGAGAGAGAGGGAGAGAGAGAGAGAGAGAGAGAGGGAGAGAGAGAGAGACCTATTGACTTTTATCCTGCATCTCTTATCATTTTTTTCTTCAACGCATTTCCGCATCCCCATTTCTTTGTACAAACATGTGGCTGCCAACTTTAAAGTGTACACATTATTCTGTAAGATCTGGTAGATTTAGGCTTCCAGCGTCCATAACAATAATTGTAATCGGTCATTGAAATCAAAATGAGTGGTCATCAAACTCTGTGAGTGGATTCCAGTTTTATCTTCTTGTGTTTGACGCCAGTGACCAACTACAGAAGTTGGCAAAATGAACGTAGCATTTGCGCGGAAGGTCTTATATTTATGTTACTTTGATTTCCCCGTAAACAGCGTTCATAATTATTCCCTATATTTGTTTTCAATTTTCAGATTACATTTGAAGTCTAAAGTCAGGTGGTGGAGCATTATGTCCGAGTTCTGTGCAATTATGGTGCTTGAGACAGTTCGTTACAGAAGAATAAACTTAGAAAGTTTTGCTTTTTCATATTTGATCACATTTCATTCATTGTTTCTTTTAACTGAAGTCGGTTTTCACAAAATAAATATTGCTGAATAGACACAAAGTGATTGTCTCCCATTAGCACATCTGATCTAGAATGCTGTGATTATTTCTGTTTGACCTAGTTCTGTTGAAAGTGTCACTGCATTGCCGTTGGGATAGCAACCGCTCTGAGTCTAAAAATGCACAAGTGCCCGAGCCTACAGTGGACTCGAATTTACTGAAATGATGTTTTATTTACGTGATGAGCTAATCAGAGGGCATGAGATCGGGACCTTTAGAAAAAGAAATGGTCCAGGAATCACAATGGCCCGTCGTGACAGATGACCCAAAAGGATAAGTATTGCATGCTTTTAAGCATTGCATGCTTTGGATAGTTAAACTGTACTGGTACCAACTAGTTTCGACCAGAGCAATAGATAATCGGTAATAGATAATCATGCTGGACTAGAAAAGTTTGTACTGTCTTTACCAACATATGTACGATTTTCACACACCTCTTAAAAGGCCGGTATAATAGGACATGAGGCCCAACGTTGGTTGAATCACTGGTGCTACTGGACATATTTTACATTTACATTAGATCAACTCTCAATCCTCATCACGCAGTATATCTTTAGGAAAAGTGTCGACCAAGAGACAAAGCAATTTATGAACAAAAAGGAAGTCCGAGAATGACTTCTTTGTGACACTCACGACAAAAAGTAATCTTCTAAATGTCTAGCGATAAGATTGATTGAAAGTCTAAATCACTGGCTTTCAATGGTTAATATTTTTTTACCGAAATAGCGAGTTCTGTATAGAACACAACCTCGAAGAGACACTCGAAATCAAATCTAAACTTTTTTGAGAGGCCCAATTGGCCTCAACGATTTGAAACAATCGTTTTCATTGTTGAAAACACAGTTCTTACTCCGAACTAATTTATGTATTTGATATGGCACGCTTTCTCTATTGCCCTTTCATGAAACCGATTTCTTTTAAACGCCATACATCGCTTGTTTATATGTTACTTCTTAAAACGGTGTGTACGTATAATTGTACTTTGGGTTGTTTGAACATTCTGATCTTGAATGGCTATACATGTATAATGTTTCATTGAAATGATTATTAAAGATGTGTTTTATGCTGGCAAACGTCACATTCTGTGACATAAATATTGAATGCTGAAATCTCAATGTGTACGCCCTTATTATAAAGCAGTCTGTCCATGTTTTTATGTTGAAGTGAGTGTATATATGTCTTCTACAGATCTATCTGTCTAGAGGTCATTCTCTAACAATGTGGACGTCCGCTCTCCCCCCTTCTCTTTATTTCCCCTTCTCTCTCTTTCTTCTTACTTACACACACACACACACACACACACACACACACACACACACACACACACACACATACACCTGATACCTTAGAAGCAAATATCTGCAGTCAAAGGAAGGAATAGTCTTCACCATCATGGAAAATTATCCTGTGCTTTCGTTTTCCACATTATTTCCACATTTTCTCCATGCCTTCCTCCCTCATTCTGTCGTTTCCTCTCTTCTCACCCTCTAATTTTCCTTCTGAAACAATCTCTTAAATTTTATCTTCAATGCTCCTACGACCGAAAAGCCCTAGTGTTCTTATTTAACTGAAGTAACCTCCTTTAA
>JAWQUT010000064.1:4302-29610 GCA_033807755.1 Ellobium chinense | reverse complement strand
AACAAAAACAAATTAACATTTTCCCCATAGACTGTTTACAGAAAACATGGGGTACAATTCACCTAGATGCTTTAAAGTTTCTATGCACAATTGCACACCAAAAGTGCTAAATAGTACATTTTCCCTCCATTACAAGTGATCATCTCAGAATAACAGCACGGGTTGTCTGGATGAAATCGTGCCAGATATCTATATCTTCATCTATCACAAAACAGTTGCTGTAAGATCACCGCCCTTTATTGGAGACAAAATGCACCATTCAGCACTTTGGTGTGCAAATCCACATAGAAACTCCAGTGCATTTACCGTTTGTTGGTCACATGTTTTCTGCATCACATGTTCTGAGACAGGACCATTTTTTTTACCATATGTCGTGTTCGATTTAATACAAATAATAATAGTGCGGTTAATAAGTCCAGGCTAATACCCGCTCACGCGACTTCACATTATTATTATCTCAGCAGGCCTGGTCATTCTAGGACTTTCTCAGCTTCTGTGGAGCATACGGTTGCAGCTGCCATTTACAGGAGCTGACCACTAGCAATATTGTGACAATATCTTTCACTGCATATAGCCAGGTACTCATTTTACAGACGGATGGACTGACGAAAATGTGAATGAAATGCTTTCCCAGGGCATTTACAACATGACTGTTTTCGGGAATCGAACCCACGACCTTTAGATCTTGAGTCCAACGCTTTCAATGACTTTAGCCACAACTTTAGCAATGTTTCGGCTAATGATCCATGTCAGGCCCAAGACAAGCCTTGCTCTTCGGGTTCTGACTGTGAGGCCGACGAATGTTGTCTGAGTTCAGCTGTGGCGGCAGGGAAGAGGCAAGCTATGAACTACTGCAAGCCGAGGGGAGACGCTGGAGATGGCACGTTTTCATTCATTCATTCATTCATTCATTCATTCATTCATTCATTCATTCATTCATTCATTCATTCATTCATTCTGCAGTTAGTATGTCAGCCATTAACTTGGTCAGGTAATAGTGCACTCGTTATCGTTAATTCATTCATTCATTCATTCATTCATTCATTCATTCATTCATTCATTCATTCATTCATTCTGAAGTTAGTCAATCAGCTATTAGCTCGTTTGTAATAGTGCACGTGTTATTCACGTGTATGTGTACTACGGAAAGATAGTAATCTAATCAGATTAATCTGATACTCTCAGAGTATATAATGAATATATGGATGTATATTTTATGGTGATATCTAGTCTTCAGCTCGTCTGAAACAGCAACAGAACTTGCTGAGGATGATATACGTACTAGTAAGCTCAAAAAAAAAACATCCGCATAGCACCACATTTATAAGCACTATAGATTAGAAAATGATAATAATTATAAACTTTAGCCGCGTTTGCCTTCAAACAGCGATCGTCCATAGTGGTATCTTTTTTTCTCCACCTTGTTATCTAGACAATGACTTGGAAGCTTCAAACAGTGTCTTCTTCTTTCACTATTCCTATCCTCCTGTTTAGAAGTATCTTTATCCTTTCTGCAGCTTATTACGTAGGCAATGACCTGAGAACTTTAGATAGTGTCTTTTCCTTTCGCTATTCCTATTCCCTCGATCAGAAGTACAGTATCTGTATCCTTTCTCTCCAGCTTATTACGTGGGTAACGACCTGGGAACTTCAGATGTTGTCTTCTTCTCTGTTGTCTATGTCATCTCCAGCTTGTTATGTAGGCAATGACTTAGGACTTCAGACAGTGTCTTCTTCTGTCGCTATCTTTTCCCTTCTGATCATTGGTATTTTTATCCTTTCTCCAGCTTGTTACGTCGGCAACAGTCTGGGAACTTCAGATAGTGTCTTCATCTTCACTTTTACTTTCATATTTTTCAGAGATGTCGAGATCCTTTCTCCGGATTGTTACATAGACAAAGACCTGGGATCCTCAGATAGTGTCTTCTACTTTCCCTGTCGTTGTCCTTCTGATCAGAGGCATCTTTATCATTTCTCCAGCTTGTTACGTAAGCAATGACCCGAGAACTTTAGATAGTGTCTTTTCCTTTCACTATTCTTATTCCCTTCATCAGAAGTATCTTTATCCTTTCTCTCCAGCTCCTTACGTGGGTAACAACATGGAAACGTTAGATGGTGTCTTCTTCTCTACTTTCTGTATTTTTCCAGCTTGTTACGTGGGTAATGACGGGCCAGCTGCAGACGCTGTCTTTTTCTTTCGCTGTCCTTGCCACTCTGATCAGATGTGTCATGGAACAGGAATGTTTGAGGTACCACAAGGGGAGTATGGTGAGTGGCAGTCTGGCTGGTTGGTTGGTTGGTTGGTTGGTTGGTTGGAAGGCTGGCTGGCTGGTTGGTTGGGTAGCTGATTAGTTCTCTAAGTTCATTGGTTGGTAGGTTGTTAATTGATTGGTTGGCTGGTTGGTTGGTTGGTTGGTTGGTTGGCTGGCTGGCTGGCTGGTTGGGTAGCTGATTAGTTCTCTAAATTCACTGGTTGGTAGGTTGTTAATTGGTTGGTTGGCTGGTTGGTTGGTTGGTTGGTTGGCTGCCTTGTTTGATGGGCAAACAGGTGTGTGGACAGAAGAATGAATGAATGAATGAATGAATGAATGAATGAATGAATGAATGAATGAATGAATGGACAGACAAAATGACAGATAGGCGGACGGATTAAAAGTTTATGACTGACTGGTATGCTTGATTGTTTACTCGACTGTTTGTGTGTTTCATGAAAAACTGCCTCACTTTTTGTATATCTGTGAGTTTACATCCTGGAATCAATGATATATATAAAAATTTGTTAAATTGTTATAGTTTTCTTGCTTTACTTATTTAGATCCAGTGCGGATAAATGTTTTGCAAATAATATATATAAAAGAACTGACGGCCATAGTACTGACTTTAGCGACACTCCACATCAATAGTATCCAAAATACAAATGAGAAGCGTCTGTCACTGTTTTCTTGCATTTTACTCCTTCTGGTTCACTATAAGATATACTCAGTGAATATGCATTATTCCTGCGTTAACTGCAGTAAACACTACTTATGATTTGTGATATTCCCTGGTTACCGCAGTGCGTTAACGATGGTAAGGATCATGCATTCGGCCAGAGGTCCCTGTACTAGCATGCTTTCTCATCGGCTCACTCACCTTCATACACCATTACGTTTGTTGCTCACCTTCTCAAAGGCATCTGCGGGTACGCCACTGGAGGACGTAGGGCCACTTCCTGTTCAACCTCAGCGGACTGTGCCAGTGACGAGTGCTGTGTCGTCATGTCACTGATTGGTGGCAAGAAGAGACAGGCCTTTGGTACCGGCGAATGCAGGAAACTTGGAGGAGCTGGTGACTGTATGTTATGGAGTTTCTTAAGACACAGTTACTTTAAGTGGAGTGTTATAGTGTGGACAATGATTTTTTGTAGTGGCAGCCGCACAATGAAGTATCATCAATTCAGACATCATACTCATCACACTATTTCTGTATAAGAAGCAGCAGCGGTAGTAACGTGGTCGTAACTACTTCGCCTCCTCACCCCCACCTTTCCCACTTGCAAGACCACTACTAGGAGGTCCTATCCTGATATGTCAGCTCTATCCTCCATTTTTTAGGAGCCATGAGTGGCTTTTTCATCCATCCATCCATCCATCCATCCATCCATCCATCCATCCATCCATCCATCCATCTTTCCCCCAGTCTGCTACGTGGGCAGCACCACAGTCAAAGACACTCAGGATGCGTGCCCCTGTGTTAGTGGTCTTGTCTGCGTAGGAAATGGGTTGTTTGACCCGCAACTTGGACCAACAGGTGCGTAATATGAACGGTTGGATGGATGGATGGATGGATGGATGGATGGATGGATGGATGGATGGATGAATGGGTGGGTGGATGGGTGGATGAAGGGACGCACGGACGGACGAGCGGACGGAAGGACAGACGGACGAACGGAAGGACAGACGGACGAACGGGTGGATGGGCTGAGGAAGAGAGGGAGGGACGGAAGAATGAAGGGTCTTTACCACTTGTGCTTGCAGGCCTGATTGCTGGAGATAACATCACAATTGTACCAGTTGATGAGAGACAGTGCAGTGTAACGAACACAATTTGTTCTTAATAGTGTCCAGTCTGATCGCTTTATTACTGTAGATCAAATCTGGAACAATCTATCCTCAGATTTAAAACAAGTAACAAATATCAACATTTTTAGGAAACACATTTTTCTTTTTTTTTCTCTGCTGAATACCTTTTTGTTTACAGGATTATGCTCTGTCTAAATGACGAAAGGATTGCCTCCTTGAGTGGTCTCATGGCACTTGACGTTCGCCTCTAGAATCTGCATGTATGAATCGAAAGGTTGCGTTTATGAATTGATTCTAGTTCCTTTCTAATGAATTAAAATTATTCAGTCATTATCGTTTTTCTGCGTGCATTGGTTTTCTTTATTTTTTTTTCTCATTGCTGGTGTCTTTAAAGTTTATTGCTGCTGCTGCTGCTGCTACTGCCAGCTTATTCGTGTCTATATTTGTATTAGTTTATTTGCTGTGTCTGTAACGTTCTGAGAGTTCTGTAGCAAGGGTCGCAGTAAGATGCCTCATAATAAAATAAGGGCTTAGTACTGATTGAAAGTAATGATTCCTTTTGCCATTTGATAGTACATTATCTAGAACTGGCCCTATCTTCATTGTTCCCTTACATTTTAGTCTCCTTCTATCTCTCCCACCCTCAACCCCTCCCTCATCCCCAAGTCCAAGATATTAAGTTCTAAACTTTTTCCTTCGTTGATATTAAATGTGACATTTGTATCACCACAAACCAGTAATATAGTATTATAATCCGTTTAATCAGGCCTACTTAACTCCTCGTTAGTCGACGATACGACTCGTAATTTCGCAACTACCACATGGAATCATCTAAAATTTTGATCAGGATTTCAGATTATACCGTCTCTTATAAACCTATTTTTTTTTCTAATTCTGGAATCATATAAAACAAATTTTAAGATATATTTTTATAGATAAATATCTTATCAAAAATAAACAGCATTGTAGTTAAAAAAAAATGTAACGGTGAATGGTGGTTTACAGTGTGTTTGGTTCGCCTACTTGACCAAATTGTTTTTGTTTGTTCCCGCTGTCAACAAAGCTTGATCAGCGATCAAGTCTAGTCGTGGGCAGTATTAACAATACTTTGCATAAAAAATTAAGAGGGTTATCTCAAACCAATTTTGTACAATGAACAAAACTCCCTTTGACTCATCCGACTCCAGTGGGAAGCCCCTTTAAGGAGTAGAAGAAGAAATTTTAGTTGTGTTACAAAGTCTCTTCTTGCACGATATTTTTGATGTACTTCCGTCATTAAAGCAAAAGAATTGCATCGAAATCAGTCCTCCTGAAGATGTACAGTTATGATATTAAGTATTTGTAAGGTCGGTAAAATTCAAAAGTCTTATGCCAAAAGGAAAAAAAATAATAAAAACAGAAAAGAAAGGTTTGGTCGCAATTGCCGTGTGAACGGAGTAGATGAAAGTGAAAGGATTACAGTATTTTAACATCCAATTCAGTAACTTTCAAGTTCATTTCGTACAGTGCAGAAACTGTACACATTCAGACAGGTAACTTCTCTTGGCCCAGTAAAATTCATATCAACAGACTGGTGCCGACTCGAAATGAAACCTTTGTTTATCTTATCGCGGTAAAAATTTCAAAGTCACGTATACTGCAATGGTGTTTAGTCATTGTGTCTTCAGTCTACCGGCAGAGGCGTGTAAATCATGTTTACTGGAGAGAGGCGCTAGGGCAACTAAAAGTTCTGAACTTTATTTTTCTGTCCTGTTTCTTACATTGCTTCTGCTATAAAAACTTAAGCGATTGTAGAAATTTGATGGGTTGTTGTGGTTACTTGTCTGTCTGTCTTTCTGTCTGTTATGAAAGTTTTACTCACCTAGAAACAATATCTTATATTTGAGTGGCTTTACCTCATCTGTTCTGAGTCTACAAAAATATTTGCACTCATCCCCTTTCTCCCTCTCCATGGCCAATTTTCTGATTTTAAAGGAACTATTTAAATTTACTTTTATACCAGGTATTATTGACATCTTCATACCCTCAAATAGCGACTTCTTTGGCGCCATTCTGCTAGTAGTCCTCGTTTTACTGTTGGTTGACCAGTATTCTTCTCTACCTATTCATCTCTGAAGTTCTAGAGATGCCACTCTTTATACCAATAAACCCTTAGTTAACTCCGACAAACCTCACTTCCGAGTTAAGCAAAGTGTAAATTTTAATGTAAACATTAGTGTTACTGGGTCATCAGATGTTGCTTACGAAAGTAAAACATACATAGGCCATATGAAAGTCAATGTTACAAACCATATCAGCCAATCATAATCGTCTGAGAATGGTTAAGTAAACAGCGGAAGTAATTATTGTTGGAGTTGGAGCTTGCGATGCCCGAAAGACCGTGCATGCATGACAACTGAGAATGGTCTGCGTTTTGTTGCCTGCTAATCCTCTACAAAGTGGCTTAAGGTTGCAGAAGCATAACTGATTTTTTTAAAAATTGGATTATCAGAGTCAATCATAACAGAGTATAAATTCTGCCCTTTAGATAGATTGTGTAGATATAATCGTATAACCTGAAACCACATTCAAAAGTGGTGAAATTTAGTCCTGAAATTGTAAAAAAAAAAAAGTAGCAGGCAGTGTTTCCCAATGGGTTCAGCGGATTTCATTTGAAGGGCTTGTGGTCTGCAAAAGAAAGCCAAATTTTTAACCCTTTTTTCATCTAAATTAAAATTGTGAAAAATACCTCCACCGTATGAAGTATTATAATTCGAGCACAGTGGAGGTATCAGATCTGCGGACTAGCCTTAGCTGTCTCGAAATGTTCCTGTGGTTCGAGGAGAACATTTTATTAAATGGCTGAAAGAAACTTTCACAATTTGGCTCCTGAAACCTGAAGGTGTTGTGATCCTATATCTATCCCCATAACCAGAATGACTGGCAGTTTTGCCCTGCCTACTGCATCACAGCATCAATCCGGAAAGCCTACAGGCGAAACGCCCTTGTGCCATTAGCAACAGCAAATCCCAATTGATCATTACGAAATGTTCGACAAACAGCTGAGCTAGGCTGTTGCTCACAGAACTATGTAGACCAAACTGCCAACAGCTGTATTTTTAGTCATCATTGTTTTTGACCCAGCTACATCCTGTTACAGATGGCCAAGGTTCTCTTATTGCCTGCCAAACTGCGATCGACACAATCTGAATCTGAATCTGTGACCAAAAAAAAACCAAAACAACAGGGAAACATTTGGTGATGACATAATAAAAATCCCGAGCATTAATTTGCCAGGCCGAGCTCTGTAATACAGATATAAACTGACTACCTAGCCTACTGCGATTGTTCCTATCTCGGTGTGTGGCGAGGCGAGGTTTTGACTGCATTTATTAACACAGAGAACTTTGGTTCCGCAGCGTCATTGTCAACGATGAAGACCCTAGCTATTGGACTCGTGTTTCTCTTGACTGGTGTACTGGTGAGGCTTTCAATGAGCATTATGTCTTGCAGTCAGTCAAAATAAGGCTTCTGTCGCTATATTAGGAATTGAGATATCAAGCTATGGAGACGATTCGGTCTATCTGGTATCGAATTTTCGTTTGTTGTAGAAAGTGAAACGGAAAACCATTTCTGTATCCAAATATGTGATGATTATATAAATGCTTGGGTAGAAGTTGTAGAGAAGTCTGAGTTTGTTTGAGACAGATTAGAGGACAAACTATAGTATAAAAGTTTTCTTTAATGGTTATCTTTCTTAGATTTTCTTGTGGGAGGCAGATTAAATGAAAAACTATAGTATAAAATTGTTCTTTTATCCTTATTTTTCTCAGAATTTGTTTTTGTGTGAGACAGATTACATGAAATATTATGGTGTAAAATTGTTCTTTAATCGTTACTTTCCTCAACTAATCTTTTGTTGTGTGTGACAGATTAGATGACAAACTATAGTGTAAAATTGTTGTTTTGATCCTTATTTCGCTTAGCTTTGTGTGTGTATGTGTTTATTGCACGGAGGATGATCCCCTGTCACTTGATTAACGACACTTTGGGCCGTAACAATGCTGGTATTTTTTTTTTAAGTAATAAAAGCACACAGGCATTAAACTGTCATTTGAAAGTTGAAAGTGATTATAACAGAGTGACAGTCTACTTGTGTCTGTCCGTGTGTGTGTGTTTGTGTGTGTGTGTGTGTGTGTGTGTGTGTGTGTGTGTATGTGTGTGTGTGTGTGTGTGTGTGTGTGTGTGTGTGTAAGTATGTGTGTGTATGTGCTTTAGCGAGGAAGTGTATGTGTTTACACAGATATTTATGTTTTGTAAGCACACTGTAACAAGGCAAATTTCCCTTTGTGGACAAATAAAGTTATCCTTATCCTCATCTTTATCCTTATCCTTATTATAATCAAAGAGCGATGTAGGCCTAATTTGGACTGACTTCAAGACATTTTGCGACATTTAGATATGCCATATCATCTGTTAGTATGTCATTCTTATGTTTGGTGTTCTGATTTTTCTTAATTTGTTAGTTCGTCAGACCCTGAGCTTTTCTGAACGCCTATTGATGTGGCTCTCGGATTGTAAGCATGTCTGTCTAAGCGTCTATCTTGCTATGCGAGTCTGTCTGGCTGCTAATCTGTTTGTCTGTCAGTCAGCCTGTCTCTTTTACTTGCTAGTCATTTGGGTATTATTTTTAAAAAAAATAAAGTCGGATTGCAATTTATTTAGTGATTAGTGTGTGGAAGAGAGAGAGAGAGAGAGAGAGAGAGAGAGAGAGAGAGAGAGAGAGAGAGAGAGACAGAGAGAGACAGAGAGAGACAGAGAGAGACTGAGAGAGAGACAGAGATACAGAGAGACAGACAGAGACACAGACAGACAGAGACAGACAGACAGACAGACAGACAGACAGACAGACAGACAGAGAAATGCATGCGAGTTTTTGGATGATGTCAAGAGTGGTTTGAATGAGAAGTGAGTGAATGGATTATATGTTAAAAACACTTCTGTTACTTTGTGTGAACTCGTTTTGCGCGCACATGTTAAAAACGGACACTCGCTTTGGGCGCACCCAAATTGCGCGCACTCAAAAACAAACCGCACTGGCAACTCCATTATTGGGTAATCTAACAAAATCTTAATTACATGTATTTGTACTGTGGGATACCTCTTCCGTCCGTTACGTCTTGCTCACCAACGGAAAATGGAAGTAGGATTTCGAGCAGGATAATTTATTGATGTATATTTACAGGAGACCGATGATAATTTTTTAAAAACTATGTACAGCTGTTTACAAAGTATGTCACTTTAGTGGATTACTGGCTGCATTTTGTATGATATGGCTTTCAAGAACTCAGCCTGGGTCAGTTCAGGGGCTTCATACTGTGTAATCAACCTGGCTCTTTCTTGTGTAGATATTTTTTTTCTCTTCTGGTCAATATGTGTAAGAGAAAGCATGTCGTGAATTCCCTCACCTCACTACTAGTATGTACCGAATTTCCAGAGAACTCAGATTCAATTCCGGTGACAAAAATGAAATGTAATCGAAATGTCTTAAAAAAACGACTCGATACTACCATTTATAAAATTATGGACATAAACAAAAAAAAATTTAGTGCGCACAAAACGGGTGGAATTTGGGCTGCCTGAGTGCGCTCAAATCGGGTAGAATTGTTCAAATGTGCGCGCAAAACGGGTGCACCGGTTACTTTTGTTCGTCCTCAACTGGAGTTTGTATGAGTTCACAAAATGAATTGCAATTATTACTGCGTATATTAGTATAATAATATGTGGTGCACTGCACACCATGCAAGACACTAACGGCTCAAGAGACCTGACACATTACATTAGATACGTCTTGTCAAATTTTGATGTTTGTGCTATTTTTACAAAAATGTCAATGTGTTTCAAAAAAGGCCAAATTCTTTTTCACACTTCCGAAAGAAGTATGTATCAGAATGTATCTTTACACTGCTGTTTTAGTCGGAAAATAGTGGCGGATTTCATGTTTTTTTTTTAACATCTACATAAGCCTAGACCTCATAAACAATATGATGGTGCTCTTATACAACTATGGTCTAAGTTCGATTACAGCCGAAGAAGAGTGAGGAAATGTTGTAACCTGGTCATTGTTATTTGTTTATGCTGTTGTTTATGGTTTACTTTTTTGTAATAATTTTTGGATGTTCATATGTCGTATTGTCCTGAGCTAATAAACTTTCTTGAATCTTGAATCTCGGTTGGACACATAGGTCACAGGGCGGCAGTGTTGCCGAGTTAGATTTTGTGAAGGATATATGAAATTAATCATGCTAAATAGAAAAAAACAACAAAAAACTCCAGCAGCAGTGTCAAACTTATCCAAAAAGTAACCCACATCTTTAAAAGCGAGGAATGATAAAAAATATAAATGAAACAATCTCTTTTCCCAGTCTCGGCGTATGCACTCTACGTTTTCTTGGTCTTGTCTTTTATCGAAAAATACATGCTGTTTTCAGTCGGAAATGATGGGAAAATATAAAGAAATGAAATACAAAATTCAATAGAAAATATCCGAAAAGACTCATAACTTAAGAAATGAGTCAAGAAACTTGAAAAGTAAAAAAAAATTGTCGCCTTGGGAACCAGTCTGGCAATTCTGCAAGGGGCTAAGAGAATTCAGATTTAGCAAACTGGAGCCAAACCAACACGTCCATTCCACATTCGTGTGAGTTTTTTTTTTTTAAGGATTTGAGAAATTGAGCTCTCTCAAACTGTTGCTCAAAGCAATACAATCAGACAGAGGTAGTTAGCTTGCAAAATTGGGATATGATAACTAGTCAAACTACATTTGTTTCAAAAAGAAAAAGAAGGTAAATAATGGATGATCATATTAACATAAATAAGTAAAAGTATCCAAATCCAAAAAAATACTTAGGCAAATGTGGAATGAGCGTGAGGAAACAGCCATTAAAACATTTACACACCCCTTCCTACAGGCCTATGCTGCCACGCGACAAGATACAGCATGCTCGACAACTTCTGATTGTGCCAGTGACGAGTGCTGTGTGAATTTGAATCGACCAATCGGAAAGAAGAGACAGCTTCACGGGTCAACAGTGTGTCAGAAACTGGGTGCCTCTGGTGGCTGTAAGCAGTATTAAAAAAAAAAATCCTAAGTGCATCGGCACTATCTTTATTGTGATCATTAATTAATAAAGTAATTCAGTAAAAAGAAAAATGCAAAAATTATGAGAAGAGAAGTGAGGGTAAATTAAATCTAAATAGACGAAGTATCAGTACATAAAGAAACAAAGAAGACAGAAGAATAAAGAAAATAGATAAAGTTTCAAGTTTATTTCTTGTAAGCCAGTGATCAGTGATACAATATATCAATACAATTATAACAACAACAACAACAACAAAAACCCGCCTGACCGGTGGTAAAGCATGAGAGCTTCCTAATGTCGCTCGGGTGTTCTGCCGACTATGCTATCATTCTGATCATCATAAACAACAACAACAACAACAACAACAACGACAACAACAACAACAACAACAACGATAACAACAACAGCAATAACTCAACAGTAGCAGCAACAGCAACAGCAGCGGCAGCATTGTAACTTTCGACATGTTTTGATGCATAGGTTTACATGGCAAACGCAGTCACCGTCGTACTAACAGCTGCTGCGATGGAAGTAGCTAACTGAGACTAACTGCAGTAGGAGTCGTCACAGAAGTAATAGGAGTAGAAATAACTGAGAACTCTCACCATCGTAAGAATTACGTTAGTCTGTCAGTGCTGAATGTACTCTTTGTAGAGTTAAACATGTAGTCTTAATATAATTCTTACGATGGTAAGAGATCCTATCGTTGGTGCTCAAGCTCCCAGATAGTTGAAATAGTAGAAGTCGTAGTAATAACAGTAGTACTGGTAATAGTAACAGTAGGAGGAGGATGAGTATGAAGAGATAAAGGAAGAGAAGAAAAAGCTTCAGTGGAAGTAGTGTGTTTAAAAACTTAAACTTTTATTTCACTTTAACTATTTTAATAGTTTAATAGTTTATTGGCTGACAATGTACTTTGTCAGTTTTCTATCATCCATCCATCCATCCATCCATCCATCCATCCATCCATCCATCCATCCATCCATCTGTTTGACCGCACATCCATGCATACCTTCCTCCATCCATCCACTCATCCATCCACCCATCCATTTATCCATCCATCCATCTGTTTGACCGCCCATCCATCCATCCCTTCCTCTGTCCATCCACCCACTTATCCATCCATCCTTCCATCCATCCATCCATCCATCCATCTATCCATATATTCTTCTCATTGCAGCATGTTTAGTCTCAGTGACGACAGTAAACGACTTGCAGTTCGCATGCCCGTGTGCATCTGGCCTAAAGTGCATTGGAAGTGGATTTTTTGACATTCCTCTCGGCGAAATGGGCAAGTAGTCATTTGGGGAGGATATCCTGCCCACAGATCGAACCGCACAGGAACGGACCGCACTTTTTGTAGTGAAATGCAGCCATACAATTCTAGTCCTTTATTTTACTACTATCATCATGATCTCCTCCTAGCATCCATCCTCACCGCAGTCAGCCGCATGCTCAAAAGAGCCTGTTCGACTGGCTAAACATTTTACTCATTTGTTGGTGCGGGAAGCGGTCGGGATCTCGGATAATAGTTTATGTATCGCCATAAGAGCAAAACGTTGTAGTTTTGAGGAAGCACAATGAGTTAACATTTAAAATATTTTAAAATGTACGTTTCTGTGCGGAGGACAATGGAAGGTTCATTCCCCCAAACTGCTCCTTTTGCNATCCCCCACATGAAAACATTCCTGGATCCAAGAATACAAGGATACAAGAATCTTCATTTAGCTCACATAATATTGAAAAAATACAATTTACAATCAACATAATGCATCAGTACTATCGTTTCCGACACTGACGGATGTGAAAACAATACAAAAAATATTACTTAAACATCTATACTTGATATGAGTAACTGTGTGTTTCTATGTGTTGCGGTGTGTTTGTCTCCAATACAAAATTTCATTCCGACACATAACTGTTCTTACCTTTTCGCGAACACTAAATGTTCTGTACCCAGTAACACAGAGGTATTCGTATGTCTCTTTCGTGTGGCTAGTAAGATAGTTTTATAACAAGTTTCTTTATGTATGTTGTATTTCTTGCAGGAACTTGCGGGTGAAATGTTACACAACAGATCCCAGCAACTGTAGCAGTGATTCCACAGACATTGCTATAATAGACCAGGCTGTTTATGGTCAAGATCGGTTCATTTTTCAATTGGAATAATTATGTTATGAATCATTACTGAATGATTTAATAAAGCATTAACAAACCTACAAAGTCTGTCTTATCTTAATTTCTCGACTTTAGTAATGTTCTAGACTTACATAGTCTAGATCTAGCTTTGTTGTTGTTGTTTTTTAATTATATTAAAGTATGACAAGAAGGAGGCTTCAGAGCGACCATGACAATGGCTGGCAGGGCCACAAAAAGGGAGTATTTAATAAATTAGCGGATAAATAAGCTTGTACACAAATAGTGATTTTGGCCTATTAAAAGATGCCTGAATCCTTTTATTTCCAGGTTCGGCTCTTTTACGGACTGTTCTGGCATGTTTTGCGTTAAGGCTTAAAATCATAAGTTACGAACAAGACGTCAAATTCACGTAATATGAGTCTAGCTTGTGACGTGCAATATGACTGTAACACCAGTGGCCGTAGGCATAATCCATACGTTAATTAACGTATTGCGTCAACCACGGTAAACACTACGAATGTTTTGGAAGTTTCCCATGGTTACTGCACTGCGTTAACAAACTTATGGATTATGCATACGGCCACAGGAGGTGAAAAAAATGAGAACAGTACTTTTATTTATCTTATAAGGAGATTGCTTTATATTCCATACAATATTTTGCTCCTGATTTGTAATCCCTCCACATAGAACAGCACACATCATACATATAAATATATACTAAATGGAAGTGTATTATGTATATTCACATGTCTCCACTATTGCAGTGATTTGTCAGAGTTTCAAACTTGAAAATAAAAGCGTATCTCATCGAATGTCATTGCCCTAGACTGCAATTTAAGAACATCGGAAGAAATAATTTCTATTAATTACTATATGTATAATTTTTGGGAAATCGCTAAGGTCAGGTATGGTGTTATTTGGGATGTGCAAGTTCTAGATTTCTCTTTAGAATGTACATGTTTAGTGGTCAGTGCGTTTTCAGCTTGAAGTTTGAGTGAACACCAGGGATGTAGCCTACTGGCGGAGAAAGAGCGGTTAGGTTTATATCGCTATATATCGCTTGCTAAAGACAAGATGGTAAAAGTCTACTGATTTTGAAATTAGGAACGATTCCCCTCCACTCTTGAATCACTGTTTCGGAAGGATGATAGGTAATATGATGATGATGCTGCTGCTGCTGCTGATGATGATGATGATAATAATGAAGATGATGATGATGATTGTATTTTGTATTTTAACCTGATGAAGAATCACATTTGTTATTCGAAAATTCGTACTTATTTTCTATCATTATAAAAGTGCATTTTCAAGTTTAAATATAAAAGTATATTTCTTAATTCTTCGCTGGTTTGGATAGAATTTTTTAATTTTTTTTTAATGTGTTCCAAATGATGATGATGATAATGATAATGGTGATGATGATAATGACCCCCCCCCTCCCCTTAGAGACAGTTTTAAGCACTCTGATTCCTCGCAGAGAATAAAAGATCTACAGAAAGGACAAAGTCAAGGAGTGACGTCATTCAAATAGACCTTCCAACCTCCTCTTCCCCTCCCTGTCTCCAAGTGCATCCGTGTCAGCCACATCGTATATTATACCACTATGTCCTTAAAATAATACCAGCCAGAAACATAACAAAATTAATATAGGCGAATCGGAAGTTGTTTCTCAAACAAGAAACTGGATAGCTATTGTTCTTTAATGATAATGATAAAGACTTCTTTTACATTTCACATTCATAATAGTAAGTAAAATACCATTTATTTAACAAACAGTTATCTCTTCAGCTTCTGCGGAGACATTCCACATGGTCCAAAACCTTGCTCTTCAACAATCATTGTGTTAAAATACAAGCGTGTTAAAATACAGTGTTAGCATTGAACGTTTGAGAGAATTCGAGTTGAGTGACAGAGACTGGAGAAATTCTCGGTGGCAATACACTGTCTTGTATGGTGAGCATAACCCCTATCAGAAAAGACCTACAGATTTTTATAATTGTTTTGCAAAATCAGGACTAGGTTTACCTCAAATTGCATGTGAACAACAAGAACAACAACTATAAATATTCGGCATGTATCCCAGAGACAATCTGTCCTACTTAAGAAAAAAATATATCGTATATTACGAGCAAATGATTTTGTCCCGATAAGGGCTTAATAGGAATTGTTAACCTCATGTAATTTGCTTTTTTATGGAGTCCCTTCTGACTGTTATACCTGGTAATCTTCCCCTTGCACAGCAATACAGTGGCAATTACTGTGGTGTCGGAAATAACATGGTAGGTGGCGACAGTGTTGGTAGTGGACCTGTGTAACCTGGGTTCGTTTTGAAGAAACTAAAATTGAAATTGATAAAGTGGAAGAGTAGGACTGGAAGTGGATGTGTTCTTCTTATACTATATCTCCTTCTTCTTCTTCTTCCTCTACTACTACTACTACTACTACTACTACTACTACTTCCTCTTCTTCTTCTTTCGTTTTCTTCTACTACTTCTACTTCTACTTCTACTTCTACTTCTTCTTCTTCTTCCTCTGCTTCTTCTACTTTTGCATCTTCTTCTTATTTTTCTTCTCCTTCGTCTACGTTCGATGAATTCGACCGTACTAAAAACTCAACCTAATCTAGGTCGCATATTGGACCCTGCGCATCTAGTCTGGGTCGCATAATATTGGTTCATGCGCAAAGGTCATCGCGGGACCCATGTAGTTAGTTTTAGAGCATAAGTCCTCCCCAACCTGTATCACTAAGTTAGCCAGAATGTGGAAGTAAAGACAGAGGAAATGATGAAAAATAGGTAAATGAGATTGCTTTTAACAGACTTTACAAAGCGACTTTTCTAGGATTGAAAACATTATTTTAATTAACACTCTTACATTAGAGCATTCTTAAATAGTCAGTCCCAAGAAAGCTCGCTTCCAATTTATTGTAGATAGTAGTATGACTGCGTTATCAAACATCTCTTTCGAAAGTAAAAGATGTATTTTCCAATATTGTATTATACTGTATTATTATTATTATGATAGTATTAAATGACCCATGACAAATTCATGAAAAAATCGTACTAGAAGCAGAATAACGCTGAATTATTGTCGATAGCCTTTTGTCATTTAACAATAAGAATCTTACTCTCCACTTTCTAATGACTGCTTGTTTCATTATATTTCCTGTTAAGACAAATTGATTTAGGAGCCTATGCAGAAATTCAAGATGTTCCCTATGGGGTTAATGAAGTCTTATTTTCATTATTTTTAAAAAAAATTTCATTGTCATGTTCATATTAAAGAAAACAAACGTTGTTTATTTATTTGTGAACGCACTGTAATTACCTCATGTATTAATTTGTATACCATGGAGCTGACGCTTAGCAGACTTTTATTCCCTCAGGAAGACATAATTAACTGATATTGTTAAATGATGAGTGAATTTCCCATGACAATACAAATCTCTCCCCAATATTGTTTAGATAAAGAGAATGATAGTACAAGCATATCTTTACCTAGACTACAGCCACAAAACATTCCCTCAAATTTGTAATGAAAGTTGAGATCGAATGCAAATACCATTGAAAACTGTACTTAAACATCCTCAACGATAAACTGATTCAGCAATATTGAAAAAACGAACTTCAGACTATGGTGCATTATGTATTGCAATAACTGCAATATGTTTTATTGGAGATGTGGGGGTAGGAGTGGGACGTGGACCAAAAGATAGACAGGAGAATTATGAAGTCGATTCTCTCGAAAACAGACGCGAATATGACAGAACCAAGAAGCCTTTTCCTGAGTATTGTTTCGCTAATTACAGGAAGCCCCGGAGAATCGTTTAGCTGAGTACAGGAAGCCTTGTACTGAAATATCGTTCCGCTGATAACAGGAAGCCAAGTACTGAAGAAGCCTTTTCCTGGGTATCGTTTCGCTGATTATGGGAACCATGCACTGAAGAATCGTTTCGCTGATTACATAGTACGTTCAGCAGTTGAAAACAAACTGGTGCAGGTTCCTGAAATAAAGGTGAGTTTATGTCTAATAATTTGATAACAGTAGTCTATATTACACCATAACGACAATAATTAACAATGAAATGAATTACATCAAACTTGGCCATTAGCGGCTTCAGACAGCTGGTTAGATGTAAGTGCCAGATTAGCCTGCCCCCTCCCCCCCCCCCCCCCCNTCCCCCCCAAAAAAAAAATCACCCTCGCTACGTCCCTGTGCTCGACAATGTTTTATCTCTCCTACAATGTGCGTATACTGTGCTATGAAGATTCCACAGTCAAAGTATTGTCAATAACAAAAACTATAACAGTAACAATAACAATAACAGTAAAGTTATTTAGCCCAGACAACAACTAGTTGTTCATGAGCAATAAAATAGCAATGTTCTTAACAATCAATTCATACCTTTCTCTCTCTCTCTCTCTCTCTTTCTGTCTCTCTGTCTCTCTGGCTGGCTCCCTCTCTCTTTCTGTCTCTCTGGCTCTCTCTCTCTTTCTCTCCCTCTCTCTCTGAGCCATCGTCACATCACCACCACGTTCATCACTATCATTATCACTACCACTACCACCACTTTCACCACTACCACCCAGCCACCATTCTCACCATCCCTACCACCATNAAACATCCTCAACGATAAACTGATTCAGCAATTATGAAAAAACGAACGTCAGACTATGGTGCATTATGTATTGCAATAAATGCAATATGTTTTATTGGAGATGTGGGGGTAGGAGTGGGACGTGGACCAAAAGATAGACAGGAGAAATGTGAAGTCGATTCTCTCGAAAACAGACGCGAATGACAGAACCAAGAAGCCTTTTCCTGAGTATTGTTTCGCTGATTTACAGGAAGCCCGGGAGAATCGTTTCGCTGAGTACAGGAAGCCAAGTACTGAAGAAGCCTTTTCCTGGATATCGTTTCGCTGATTATGGGAGCCATGCACTGAAGAATCGTTTCGCTGATTACATAGTACGCTCAGCAGTTGAAAACAAACTGGTGCAGGTTCCTGAAATAAAGGTGAGTTTATGTCAAATAATTTGGTAACAGTATATTACACCATAACGACAATAATTAACAATGAAATGAATTACATCAAACTTGGCCATTAGCGGTTTCAGACAGCTGGTTAGATGTAAGTGCCAGATTAGCCTGCCCCCTCCCCCCCCCCCCCCCCCAAANAAAAAAAAAAAAAAAATCACCATCGCTACGTCCCTGTGCTCCACAATGTTTTATCTCTCCTACAATGTGCGTATTCTGTGCTATGAAGATTCTACAGTCAAAGTATTGTCAATAACAATAACAATAACAGTAACAATAACAATAACAGTAAATTTATTTAGCCCAGACAACAACTAGTTGTTCATGAGCAAAAAAATAACAATGTTCTTAACAATCAATTCATACCTTTCTCTCTCTCTCTCTCTCTCTCTCACTCTCTGTCTGTCTCTCTGTCTCTCTGGCTGGCTCTCTCTCTCTTTCTGTCTCTCTGGCCCTCTCTCTCTTTCTCTCCCTCTCTCTCTGAGCCATTGTCACATCACCACCACGTTCATCACTATCATTATCACTACCACTACCACCACATTCACCACTACCACCCAACCACCATTCTCACCATCCCTACCACCATAATTATTCAACCACAACAACAGCAAATTTACCGATCTCTCCAAGGGGAATGTCAAAGAGATTCTTTCCCTTACAGTTCAGACCTCTGGAGCAANACATGAGCCCCATTGAGCACATATGGGACACTCTGGGCCGGAGAGTTAGGGATCGAGGGCCCTTAGCCAATATGCAGCAGCTGGAGGCCATCCTGATCCAGGAGTGGAACAATCTGCTTCAGCACTGCATTCAGACTGTGGTCAGGTCCATGAGCTGGCGGATCACAGCTTGTATTCAGGCTGTTGGAGGCCATACGCGGTATTAGAGTTGGGGTTCTGTGGCCAAACATGAAAATTGATGCGTCTGCAAAAATGAAAAATAGGGTAACTTTTTCAAAAGTGAAAAAGGTTGGTGAAAAATAACTTTTTGTTGTGGGAACTGTGTTAGTCGAGTACAACATTGGACAAAGAACGAAAAAACACTCACCTTTTGAACCTTGGACCTAAGAAATTTTGGTAAGAGATGAAAATCTGGGTGATGCGTTTCTAATTGAGCTCAGTATATATGTAAATACATGTTTACATAAAAAAGATTAATTAAACAAAATTACTGATGCACCAATGCAGTGTCAACATTTCTGGTTGGGATATATCAACTCATTGTTTCAACATGAGTCTTGTTCTTGACCAGCACAGGAGTGTTATGATGAATATATTAAGCAAATAAACAATATGCAATGTTAAAATAAAAACGTGCTTGTTTATGGTTGACATAATATGGTACAGGATGTGCAGGGTGCAGCTTACCGTTCTAGCTCTTGTGTGTGTGTGTGTGTGTGTGTGTGTGTGTGTGTGTGGGTGTGTGTGTGTGTGAGTGTGTGTGTGTGTGTGTGTGTTTGTGTGTGTTTATTTTTGTGTGTGTGTGTGTGTATGTGTGTGGGCGTGTGTGTGTGTGTGTGTATGCGTATGTGTGTGGGTGTGTGTGTGTGTGTGCTGTCTCTTATACACATNGTGTGTGTGTGTGTGTGTGTGTGTGTGTGTGTGTGTGTGTGTGTGTGTGTGTGTGTGTGTGTGTGTGTGTGTGTGTGTGTGTGTGTGTGTGTGAAAGAATAGGGCGAAGGCTGTGAAAAAGGAAACGCAATAGAGCTCTACCAAATCATCTCTGCTACCAACCTTGTCCATGATCTTTTTTGGGGGCTTGTGAGTGAAGATGACAAAATGTGTTTGAAAAGATCAAGATAGTTATTTATGTTGTCTAATTGAATTATATGTATACTCGTTGCATTTATGACGACTGTCTTGCAATTTTGGCACTCATCAACAATGAACACTGAAGACAAGGGAAATTAGTGTGTTCAAAAGATACATCTTTGCTTTCATAGACCTGCCTGTTCCCTGTTGAAGAAGTTATAGTGTATTCGTATTGTAAAATTATCACAAACCATTACATATAAAATCAGTAAACTGGCATGGGGAAGCGGGCAACGGGATGGGTTTTCATTTTTAAAGGCTCATATAGGTGCAAATACCTTTGCATACTCAGAATAGGTGAGGTTCAGCCACTCAAGTATAAATTTCGTGGTTGCTGCTAGGTGGGTAATATCACCCTCTTTACGGAGTGAAAAGGCCTAAAATACTAGACAGCCTTGCCTAAGTTCTCAAAATCTAAGTGGTTTACGGGCATTTTTCTTTGTGTCAAAATTTGGAGGAAGCACTAAACATGTGTGGAAAGTATTTTGGCACGGGACCCCTGGATAAGTTAATGAGAGATGTAAAACCTTATATAGTCACCAGTGAAAAAAAAAAAACATTGGCATCTTCATACCTTAAAAGTACAATAGCAGACAAAACTTACAGTCTCCAGCTTTGCCCAGTTTCTTACACACTCCAGGCAGCGACTCTTCTCTCTTCTTTCTTCCGATTGGTCGAATCAAGCTGACACAGCACTCGCCAGACCCGCAATCGGCAGAGACTTTGCATTTCCTGACAGATGCCCCGCACTGGCCTGCAAAGTCATGTTCGTCAATGATAATAGTATTAATAACATGGTTGTGCAAAAACAGTGACTGATCTGCTTACTCTAGTCGACAATTTATCCTCAACGTCTCCTTATCCATCCGTCTGTCCGTCCGCCCGTCATTCTATCCATCTATCCATCCATCGATCCATCCATCCATCAATCCTCCCATCCATCCATCCATCCATCCATCCATCCATTCATTCATCCATCCATTCATCCATTCATGCCTCCATCCATCCGTTCTTCGGTGCGTCCATCCATCCATCCATCCATCCATCCATCCATCCATCCATCCATCCATCCATCCATCCATCCATATCTCACCCCTCTCTCCTTGTGGCACCTCATATAACCCTGTACCCTGACAGTCTAGTCCGCTGGCACAAGGACACGCGTCATAGTACACTGCAGGCTCCGTAATGAACTCTCGCACATAACAAACTGAAACAACATTGGATAAAAACACTGAAAATCTTCTAATTAATAGAAAACCTTTTTTTAAAAACGATATCAAATAAGAATACGACATTGGTTAAAAACGTTCTGAAAACGGAGAGCTTGTGGAAAAACGATGGGATCTTTGTTATCATTGTTGCTGCGTCGGTGTTGGGTGCATCATTAATAATAGCATTCAGCTTGCAGAGTTATTGGAGTTCTTACGACAGTACGAGATTCCATTGTCAATGTGCAAGCTCTCAAATAAGAGACATGAAGTGTTAGTACAGAATTTCATTTATCAGTTTATAGTACAAACTTGTCATAACATCCAGTTCGCTGTCGGCGGTGTCCAACACTACAGCACAATCCCTCCCCCACTCTCCACTTCACCCGAAATAAATACTGGAGAAGAAAGGGTGACGTTGTGTAGGCCTACTGCCTGCATGAGATAAGATGTTTCAATAGTAAGAATCTACTAATTTTAAAATTGGGAACGGCGCACCCCCATCCTTAAATCACTGCTTCGGACGGATGATATATAATAATAATAATAATATGATGTTGATGATGATCCTGCTGGTAATGCTCATTATTTTTCTGTACCCTGACCAAAAATACACGTACGAAAACTTGAGAATTTCTATATTTTTGACACACATGATGTTGATGATAATGATGATGATGGTGAGATGATGATGATGATGATGATGATGATGATGAAAATTGTATGCGTGAATGTAGAAGGAAGGAAGGAAGGATGGAAGGAAGGAAGGAAAGAAGGAAGGAAGGAATGAAGGAAAGAAGGAAGGAAGGAATGAAGNTCACCCGAAATAAATACTGGAGAAGAAAGGGTGACGTTGTGTAGGCCTACTGCCTGCATGAGATAAGATGTTTCAATAGTAAGAATCTACTAATTTTAAAATTGGGAACGGCGCACCCCCATCCTTAAATCACTGCTTCGGACGGATGATAAATAATAATAATAATAATAATATGATGATGATGATGTTGACCATGCTGGTAATGCTCATTATTTTTCTGTACCCTGACCAAGAATACACGTACGAAAACTTGGGAATTTCTATATTTTTGACAATCATGATGTTGATGATAAAGGATGATGGTGACATGATGATGATGATGAAACCTGTATGCATGAATGTAGAAGGAAGGAAGGAAGGAAAGAAGGAAAGAAGGAAGGAAGGAAGGAAGGGAGGAAGGAAGGAAGGAAGGAAGGAAAAAAGGAAAGAAGGGAGGAAGGAATGAAGGAGGGGAGGAAGGAAGAAAGAAATGAAGGAATACATACGGTCTCCAGCTTCTCCCAACGGTTTGCAATATCCAGCTTCCTGCCTCTTCCTCCTTCCTTTCCTCATAATGGGGCTCAGACAGCAACGTCCCTCTCCACATTCTTCATTGGAGAGACAGGGGCGTAAACTCTCAGACACAGGGGCGAAGGTTGCCTGAAAAAAACCCATTGTAGTGACGGCAATATCAGAAACTACTGATAAAGAGACTTATATCGGTAAAATCTTCGCTCATAATAGTGCATAATATCTAGCTATATTCTCATGAATGGAATGGTTTTTTCTTTCTTCATTCAATCGATTCGTTTCAATCACATTTCAGTCTAGATCTGCAACATCGCAAGTAAGTAAGAGGATGCATCCTCACTTCAAAACACTCTCCGCTCACTTATAACATTTTCCTGCTGACTTCAATTTGCGATTAAGCGGAGTCAACTGCTAATTTTATATGTTTAAGTATGCCTGACTAGCAAAAGTAAGAATATCACTTTGATGAGGAAAGGGTGGTTCAAATGTGCAGTTTTGCCTAAGTGTCGTTGCAGAAATATCAATACAGGTGTGTAATCCGTAATTTTGTTCATCATATTTTGTTAATAAGTCCAGCGAAAAGAATACAAACTAATTTTTTATGTACCATTTATGAAGGGGATGTGATATATCATACGAAATGTTCTACAATTTTATACAGTTGACATACATGAGTATATCTGTAACCTCATGATGTACAGTAGAAAGATCTTTAGCATATCTTAGCCTATGAGGCAAGATAAATCGACAACACGGACAATAGATTAGCAGCATCCGGGATTTTATATTTTGTCCTGTAAACTTCCGCCACATAAGAAAAGGCCCATAACAAACCATATTTTTCTCCATCCTTCTACCTCAAACCGGATCTTCTCAAAGGTGGTCGGTCTTACCTATTGAGACAAGGGTTAAACGGTCAAATTTAACTGCTTCTCATTCTTTCATGGTTCCAGTAACCAGCGTCCTCCCATCTCTTACAGTCCGTTTACTTTTATCTGCCCATGTACGTTTAAAGGGCGATTGCGGCCTCACCCTCTTTACGGTCTTCTCGGCTTTTTCATGTGACCTGTGACCTTAGAATGTTACCGGCCTTACAAATGCTTAATATCATAACAATACATCTTCAAACAAAGCAGGATCTAAAGATATTTGATTGTCTTTCACTCATGATGACTTGTGATACCTTCATTTTGCAACGCTTCTATTGTAATCCTCGATCTCACTTTTGGACGATTGACTGATTAGTTATTTGAAAGTATTTTTAATTCTTTATAATTTTCAAAGAGGAAAACCATCCAGGGGCGTAGCGTTTATGTAGTATATGAATCTGAGATTATCAATATATTATTATTTATCTAATTAATTTTAATCAATCTTAAATATTTTCTAAAACGTTCAATTATCCCCTTCGTGCTACTTCACCCATCAGCGAAAACGTTAACAATACGATTTTTCTCAAAGTTAGCCAGTTTTCATATCTGTTTTTTTTTTCGCTAATAATCTGAAATCCTATACCTTGTCTCACAGATTCAATGCTCATCTCATATCCACAGTGTAATGCATCTGAATTCAACGTGTAACTGTAAGTATGTTCCTTGTTCAGTTTTGCCACAGTAGCACCTTCATTGGATCCCACCAGGTCTGGAAGGATGGGTGCAGGAATCATTTTTTGCACCTATATCTCAATGAAAGCCCAGAAATTGCATAGTTATAACTGATTACAATCACTACCATCATCATTATCTTTTTCAAAAATATAAAAAACACTCTCAGTACTGTGGCATGAAAAATTTAATAAAAGTTCCAAATTTTCGGATCAGTGTCCTTCTTCAGGGAACATAACATAAAATAATCATCATTATCTTCATCATTATCATCACCATCATTGCCATCGTCCTCAGTACTTTTATACCATCAACTCATGTATTACTGTCCTCATATTCTCTAGTCGTCATCATTGACACCTATCGCTGACAATATGATTTTTATCAAAGTTAACTAGTTTTCATAACTGGTATTCTTCGCAGATAATCTGAAAGACTATACACTGTCTCACAGATTCAGTGCTCTCTTATCCACAGTGTAATGCAAAGTAAAGAGCGAAACTTTCTTGAAAAAAAAAAAGCGGCAAATAATCCTTTGTGTGTCCTCTATTCTGATAGTTTTTTTTGTTTTGTTTTGATTTGCTTTAGTTTACCAAGATCTTCTCTGTGCACGACCTCTTGAGTTGTTCCTTTGTGTTTTTCTTTCGGCAACGAGAGGCTGATAGTCTAGACGGTACCAGGGCGGCCAGACTAGATGTTTCGGTTTAAATGCACTTGGCGCCTAAATAACTGACTGGACCATTGACTCTTTGGCTTGGCTCCAATGGACTTTAGCCAAATCTGATTTATTTATTTTTTCAAAATAGTACTTACATTGCTATCAAATTGTTTAGTGTTTCAAATGATAGAGCTCCTGCCATACTTGCTTGATGAGCACAAATCAAAGAACGATCCCCAAACAGCATACAGTAACTATAATACCCACGTATATCCCGTACATAGACATTTTCGTAGTAAATTTCTTGCCTTGTGACAAATCTTAACTCCAGTCGGC
>JAWQUT010000063.1:2471797-2496467 GCA_033807755.1 Ellobium chinense | reverse complement strand
GTATCGATATAATTAATTTACAAAAAATTAAAAGCAGGGTCAACTACAAATAACCTCAAAATATCTCACAGGTTGAATTAGCCAGGTCAGTCAAACCTTGTCCAAATTCATATTCACATTTCATCAATCATAAGTACATCCCTAAACACATTAGCATCAAATCAATTGGTACAGACGTTTTAGACTGCAGTGCCACACTACAATTACTTAAGAGCTGTCCAAACAACAACAACAACAAGAAATCGTTGAAGAAGCATCCAAAGAGTCCAAGTTCTTGGTGTCGTCTAAGTACTCAAATATTAGTACTGTATGGTTATCAGTAGTGGGTTAGTAAAATGAGTTTGTAATATTTTTAATGTCCAGGCATGTACAACATTGCGATATGCCAGATTAGCTATTGCAAATCAAAATGGTTATGTTATTATTAAAATTATTTAAATAAATACTTACAGAATTAAGTAATTATACAGTATAAGTAAAATGGAAAAGTTGTAGAGCTGCTTTTTCTCTGGTCTTAAAAGACCCGAAGTTGCACAATCCTAAATCTTACTGGCATTGGGATTAAGTCAGTGATTCAGTGGTGCAGTTACTTTAGGGGTGTTTGCTCGTAGTGGTTAACTCACAAAAACCAAACATGGGCCTTGTGGTTGAGCAGCAGAGATGGATTTTCAGTAGACTATGCCCTGGAACTAGCCAAAGGTTCTTGGAGCTTATCTCTGACAAGACTGGAGCCACCCTTCTGTCTCTCATAATGACCCATATTGCACCTGGTAGGTCATACAAGTGCTAGAGATGCCAACATGTTTTAATAACAAAATCTGTTAATAATTAAACGTTAATGCTGGAAAATGCTGATAAAAGAAAATGTAAAATGTTAAGATGTATAAACTAATCACCCTACTGTATCGTTTGCATTTACAAGTAGGTTAACATTGCAATTTGTAAAAATTAATTCAGGTAATAAATAAAAATTGTTCTGTGACGATTTTAACACATTAGATGTGTTTTGTGCATGTCAAAACAATGAACATTTTTCTTTAGGCCTATTACTTTCATTCTTAAAAATCTGGTAAACAGTCTTACTAATTCTCAGTATAATATATCGATAATAACTATATATCGATCCTTTAGTCAGGACCACACTTCCACACTAGTGCCCAAACCTCTTTAAACCGCCAACTCCGGGATTTTGCCAAAGTTTGCATTTTAACGAGGTTGGCGATATAAAAGGGTTTCTACAAATCAATATAAATTTATTGTATTAAAACCCTATAAACCAAATTATCTTGTGTGTTCATCTTCTAGGGCACTAATAGACGTTATCCCGCCCTATTTCGCTCAGGAGGCGAGGAAAGCGTGTAGTAGAAGGGGATACCCAGCATAGGTAGACTAGAGAACTTAACACACGAACCTGCGTACAGGATTTTACACTCTGATTACTTACTGATTGTTCTGCCTTTCCACAAAAATTTTTGTATCAGTGGTAAGCTCAATACTGAATGATGTTATATATCAAAATATTAGGCTCAACATCCTGTGCAGCATGCAGATCTGTAAAGATGTTTAGATATAATTACAAGCACAGTCTAAGTGAGAAATTTGAAAAGTAAAATTGAATCAAAGGCAAAAAAGTGTGCTTTTGGCCAACGGCAAGCAACACTAGACTAAGTCTAGGCCTAGTCTAGCACAAGTGGCTGTTCTATGCATGGGATTTTGGGGGGTAGGGGAGCGGTAGAGGGATGGTGGACAGGGAAGCATGAAGAAAATGGAAATTATAGGGCCTTATAACTCTTTCCACAAAGACACTTTATCTCTTTTATTCAATGGTGAATCAAGCATAAATAATGGGGACGATGTGTCTGTTGAGAGAAACACTTTCAGTAAAATGCAGACTTCATTGAGAGCCTGCTTCTCAAAAGAAGAATCTTTCCTCGCAATATTCACTGTGAATAATAATAATAATAAAGCATAATCATTTGAGTGGTCAGAGGCAAGCTTACATGTGTATAGTACTGAAATGCTGAAATCCACAGGTCCCTGTTGAGTGCTAAACTCAAACTTAAAGGTTCATTTTGCTGAATCTAAGAAAACTTGAAAATGCTTAGTGTGGGACAAACCAGGAGTCTAGACCAGTCAATTTAACTCACAGGAACTGTAACTTGTAAACATTCTCACGTACCGATAAAATATTTTATCACAGATTAAGAGTTATCGTAAAGTGTTGAAATGCTTAATTTTTAACAATTGTATTTTAATCATGACAAACCTTAGTTTTCAAAATCTCTGAAACTTGGAAATGACAACATTCTGACAAATTGATAAAATGTTTTGTCGTGGATTAAGAGTTATCGTAAACTGTTGAAATGCCAAATCCTTGAAAAAAAACATTTTAAATCATTAGACCCCATAGTTTACGAAATCTGTGAAAGTTGGAAATTGCAACATTCTAACACATTGATAAAATGTTTTATCAAAGATCAAGAGTTATCGAAAACTGTTGAAATGCCTAATCCTAAAAAAAAAGCACTTTAAATCATTACACACTGTAGTTTTCAAAATCTCTGAAACCTGGAAATGACAATATTCTGACACACCAATAAAATGTTTTAATGCAGATTAGCCTAATCCTTTTAAATAAAATTTAAATCATGACACACCACAGTTTACAAAAGTTTGGAAATGGCAACATTCTAACACCAATAAAATGTTTTATCACAGATTGAGAGTTACCATAAATTGTTGAAATGCTTAAACACTTGAACAAAATTTTAATTTATGACAAAATGTACAGGTCTAGATCTACCTGAATCGTTCAATATGAAATTCTACAATATTTCAGAAACTGTAAAATCTGACGAATTAGTGGTGTGATAAAGTATACATGTAATTTTCACCACACTGAAAATGAAAATAGTTTTTGAGCGAGCTATATGCCTGGTGCTTGTATCATCGTCTATCAAGCATGCAGAGACCTCTTTTTAGCTGCCATTTTAAGCATCAAACCTGTTCAACGTTATTACCGAAAGACCAGGAACATAACAATGTTGAGAGTGATGCAGTTTAGTCATACATGCCAGTTCTAAAGACAACACACAACAACATTCAGCAGTAGACAAACAAAATCCAAAACTCACGGACGATGAAGATAGAAATGAGAATGTATTCAAGTTTCGAAACAGGGATTTTGATCAGCTAGAACTGTGCTGTAAGATTATACTGGGCCTATGCATATGAATTTCACATAAAAAAAGCACACTTTTCTCTCAGTACAATGAATACGGATGCGCATATACATTGTTGCTAAGAGCAGTGGAGGGAAGACATCCCAGCATGGCAGACTCAGGCAACTTCATCAATGGGATATACTCTTGCGAAGTCCTTATGGAATAAGGTCTGCAGAGACTAGGAGAAGACAAATTTGGTAGCTTCAACACTGGGTTGGGATAGATCAAAGAGCATAACTCTAGATGAGTCAAATTTTCAAGCATCTTATCTGCCTTGATTGATTTTCAAAGTACACCTATTCAATGCTGGCAGGAACTCCCAGCCTCCAGCCAAGATTTTCTTTGTTAATGTGAGGGATGGACCCATTAACAAACCTAGATGGTCAGTGTTCTATAAAGATATGTATGCAGTAGGTGTCGATTCACAATCTGTTACTTCATGCATGTATTCTCTGCCAGTCACAACTCACAACAACTTGGGGGTAGACACCGGCACTTTCCCTGCTGATCGTGCGATAACAAATGCCATACCATCTCTTAAGCAAGCCAGCCACCTGTTTGAATAGTGAAAGTCTGAGCTGATACTAGGTTAAGAACCAAACTCCATGGTTTTGTTTCTCAAAATGTCTTGAGTGACTGGGATATTTTTGGCACATGCCGATGCAAACCAAAGAAAAAGAGCCTTTTTTTTTTCAAGTTTTCCATTGTATCGTGATGCGGAGGTCTCATTTTCTTATTCTGAAGATACGATTCCGACAGTTTTGCCGTCAGCCATTTATCAGCTTTGAGCAAGACATCGCCGACAGTTCTTCTCGTTAGCAATATCTGCCTGGGATTCTAGGGGCCATGCCTTTAAAAGGATGCATATGTCCCAGTTTTCCTTCGTAGTAGTGACAGACGCAAACATTTATTTCCAGCTCTAGACAATGCGCCAAGAAAAGATCATGCTTTCTATTTGCTCTTTGAAAGTTGTAGAAGAAACCCTGCTTAAAATAGCAGCCAATGGCACGCCATAGAATAGGAACCATACGCTGTGCTCGGGGTCAAATGTCAGCACTAACAGTTGTGTAGGAGTATATTTAAGCCAAACTAGATCTAGGCACTGCGGTGCTCAGTGTTTTGCTTTTTCTTTTTTTAAGGCAACATGGTGACATTGGGGTGTTTTTTATTATAGTTAGTTAAAGAAAGGGAATGCCCAAGTTTTTGCAGATGACATATATAGTGGATGGCAGATAGCGGGGTGTTGTGTAACGAGATTCTTCCCCTATTTTCAAGACACTGGGTCGGTTCAGAGGCAAAATGAAAGTGGTATGCGGGGTTGTGGTGTAACGGGGCTTGACTGTAATATTTTGTTTTCTTCACATTTCAGTCAAATTTTAAGAAGACAACCCTGGCTGGAGGTGGCCGCAAGAAGACAGGGCCCAAACCTGAGCTGACCGAAGAGCAGAAACAAGAAATAAGAGAAGCTTTTGATCTCTTTGATGCTGATGGTTCAGGTACCATCGATGCCAAGGAGCTTAAGGTATGTTGTCCGTGGTCAGTGTTGTGGACACCGATTAAAGAACATGTATATCTTCCAATTACATACACTTATATGGTATCTAGTAATGTTATGAGAATGTTGTGACCAGAATGCTGTCACACTAATCGAAGGATGATGATATTTCAGTCATGTCTGTTGTGATATATTATACCTTTGTGGTGACCATTACAACTACCAGCACTGAGTGGTTTGTATCAATCAGTTACTGCAGCCTGTTGAGTAGAGAGAAATGGTATGAGGTTTCCTATTTCTTAAATTTTCACTTTTTTCTTTTTTTTTAATATTTTAATGTGACATAAACCTTATATTATGTGAAGCTTAAGACATGTTCAATTTGTCAGTGGTTTGGTATGAATCTGTATGTCACAGACTATGTTGTGAATACAAATTATTGTAACACCATAGCCTGTTTATATCCAGCCAGTGCAGTGCATTGGTGTGATCATGGGAAGACACACACGTTGAAGAGAAACACTTTAATGCTGTAAAATATTGTTATGGCAGTTGTTTATTAGTGGTGCTTTCTGTGCAGTTGATGGCTGTGGCTGTTGGATTCAGTAGTATTGTGTTTATTCTTTTAGTTTTGACTGACAGAATACAGAGATGTTTTATTCACATGGTATTTGCATGATATCTTAATTGTTTTGCCTTGTCTTTATATAATTTCCTCATTGTCATTACTCCAGGTCGCCATGAGAGCTTTAGGCTTTGAACCCAAGAAGGAAGAAATTAAAAAGTTGATTGCAGAAATTGACAAGGAGTCTACTGGTAAACATGGTTTTAATTATTACAAAGTTGGCTCTACTTTTCAAGTCTGTGGTTAAGAATTATCCTGTTATTCTCTTTTCCTTTCATATTTGTTCATTTATACGATTCATAACTTTCTTAAAATGTTCATCTCTTAAGATTATCATGGGTAGTTGGATGATAGTGCCAAAGATGCTATGCAGAACTGTCCTGCATTACTTGTCATATATCTTGATGAATATTTAGAGATTCCACCTATCCCCCCGCCACAAATGTGAGAATTATTCATAAGCAATCAGCCTTCCCTCATACCAGCACTAATTCCAATTTTTGTGCTTATTAGCATCTTATATTTCCACCAATGTGCATTTTCGCCATTTTCGCTAGTTCCCTTATACAGTACTTGTTAAAGCCATGCTGGGTCTAGCAAGTAGAATGCAACAGTGAAATAAAATCTGGTAATTTTTTTTCCACAGGCACGATAGATTTTAATGACTTTCTTACATTGATGACCCATAAAATGAGTGAGAAGGACTCCAGGGAAGAAATCTTGAAAGCATTCCGTCTCTTTGATGATGATGAAACAGGCAAAATTTCATTCCGAAACTTGAAGAGGGTTGCAAAGGAATTGGGAGAAAATATGACAGATGAGGAATTACAGGTTGGTTTGTGAAGTCTCTCCCTGTGTTTCTTACACCTTCTGTCTGCCTTTTTTTCTTTTTTGTTTCTCTGTCAGGATTTCACAATTTCTGTTTGTGGTTGAGTACTGTAATCTGAAAGAATTAATGTTTCGTTTAAAAAAGAGCAGCATTTTGTTTGCTTTGCCTTGAAAAAGAAACTTTTGTTTGATTTTGTCATCAGTTCTTTTGCTCTGTTAAAAAATTATTCTGAACTCATGAATTGCATTATCTGATTGGAAGGGAAACATTACCAAAAACAGTAGAGTTCCACTGAAAGTAAAGTTTGAAGTGAGTGGTTTTTGTGAACACTGAAGGATTAGAATTACTCACATATTTAATCCCTTTTGATAACAGAAGGAACCTGTGATCAGAACTGAGTTGTTGCTTGGCCATCTTTGAGAAACTGGAAATATAATGGGTCTGACTACTCATTTTTATTGGAAAGGGATTAGTCTTATTAGGAGCTTTTCTTACTTGATGTCTACAGTGCAGAGTTTCCTATCTCTTGATGTCGCATCCTATTCCAACGAGTTTTAATTTTGTACACATAGGAGCACACAAAAGTGCAGAAGATTTCAGTTTATACACAAACATACAGTCTAGTTCATTTATGTCAATTTTACTGGTACCATCACAGGGAGTTAGAATTACCAGAAATCAATTTATGAGTTTAACTAGTAAAGTACTTGTATAGGCATGGTATTTTAGTTCATGGTTGCTCTTTCTCCATCGCAGAGGGAAATTTGAACAAGGTCACCCCTTCCCACCTTGCTATTCCATTCTTTTCATTTTGTGAGTCCTGTCGAGGTAGCCCTGAGAAGTGCTGTTAGAAACCAAAAATCCTCTTGTCTTCTGTCCCTGTCTGAAATTATCTCTTTCCCTAACCTGTGCCACTGAGCCTGAGCAGTATTCACATTGTGGCATCGCTGTATCTGAGTTCAGACAAGAAAAGGGCAAAGCATTTAAGTAAAGAAATGTATGTGCCATCTTTGGTCATCTCAGCCAGTGTTTCAAAGCATGTTAAGATCTACTCAGCAGAGATCGGCTGTTCCCATTTACACTGCCACAGTTTATTCCTAGTCATGGAAAGGCTTTCCTTACTTTTATTCTGCTTTGACAAGATCAGTGTTGCTTGTGAGGTCTTTTTGCAACCTGCTCACAATGAATGATAAATGGCTTGCCTGGTTTACTTTTGCCTCAGACACACATTTGTCTGTACCGCATGGTCCCTAGAAAGCTAATTTTTTTTTTAAAACAGCAGCACATGTAGACAGCAGCTAATACTAGTGCAAATACACCATGTAATATTGTGTCGCTGAATGTGTTATATTGATCAGTTGTTTGACCCTGTGCCCCTGCCCAACACCCCCCAATCCCCTTAATCAGCCATGAAATAATGCTGTGTAATACATACCATTACCTACCTACCACACCGGCAGCTACTTCTGTCCTCTCAGACAATAACTTCTTCATTCACACCCATTTACTGTGGTTTTGCAAGTGGGAGAATGGGAAGCCGAATATACTTCTGTGGCATCCTCAGTTTGTTTGAATGAAAGAAAACCCCGACAACAATGCCAAAAAGTGGGGTTACTTTTACTGTGCACAAAGAAGGAAACACAATATAACTTCATTTCTTATCAAAATAAGAGAAAATAAATTAACCCAAGATTGAATGAAGTGGACTCATTTCTTCAGAAAAGGCTTTTTACAAAACCAATGTTATCTTGTAATACTTTTTAGGTACTAAAGTAACAGCAGGTTGTTATGAAAGCTATATTAAGAAACATTTTGTGGCATGCCATGAATTTGGAGTGTATGTATAGTGGAGCTCTGTTAACAGATCTACCCTTCAGACCAACCTACTGAAGGTGTGTTATCAGATGTTATATGTTAATCAGAATGATGCTTGTTTATTAGAAATGAGGCAATTAGGACTATTGAATGGGAGTGTGCTATGCCTTGACGTTCCAGTGTATCTGATCTGTATCCCTTGTCGAGACTTTGAGACACCGAGGCTTTGATTTTAGAGAGAAACATTAAGTGCTTGCAGTCTCAAAATGCCTGAACTCCTGAGAGGCTTAACTTCCTCTTTTATTATTTTTTTCATTCCTTTATGTATTTCAGGAAATGATTGATGAAGCTGACAGAGATGGTGATGGGGAGATAAATCAGGAAGAATTTCTGAGAATCATGAAGAAGACAAGTTTATATTAAGTTCTCCCCCTTGTGTCTCATTCTTTCATAAGCATGCATATTTTCTCATGTCATGATGCTGTTCACATATTTATTACTGTAAATAAAATATAATATCTGTATAGATTTGTGCTGTCATATTGTTGGGACTGTGAACTTCATAATGGGGTTGGGTTACTGATAAAGATTTGGTGGATAGATTATCTGCAGTTTGCCAGACACTGTCTTTTGAGCAAATTACTCTCATCAGAGAAACGAAACCCACATCCTCCACAGCCTGAGGTCATTTCAAGTCATCTCATTGTGCATGCACATTCCACACAATGTGTTTGACTGCTCACTGCATATTGATTTCAAGACTGCCTATCCTAGGCTTCGCAGCATTTACTAACCACAGTCTAGAATACACAGTATTCTTAATTCGTTCTTAACACACAGTAATGGCACAAAGATAAATCTCTTCTATAGTCATGTTTGGATCAGGTTCTTGAAATGTTCCGCTGCCTTCAGAAGGCAGAACATTTTTGTTTTGTCATGTGTGTCATTTTCTTTCTGGTTATTGAAATGTTATTTCAGCTTGTTGGTTAGGTATTATAGGNGGTGAATATAGTTATGTTTGTGGTGAGTTCTTAATGGGATCTGATAAAATTGTCATCTTTTTTTTTTAGCATTTTAGGTTGAAAGTATAACTGGCCTGATCATTTTGTATGTAACATAAGTGTAAGAATGTTTAATATTTGGTGTGTGGATAAGATATTTTTGCTATACATACTGTTTTGGTGAAAATGTCTTTGAATGATTTCCATGAAAGATCAAACTATAATTACAGCAGCCTATGGGACCATATTATTTATGCTGTTTTACAATTAATTTTTGTTCCTGTTTGGGTAAGCGAGGTTGTTAAAAAAAAAATTAAGACTTCCATCAAGTGATTTATCATTTAGGCTTTGCAGGACTGGCAGGTGTTCTTGATGTCAAATGTCTTTTTTTGTTTATCTATTTTTATTTTAAAACTCACTGACCAAGAAAGGAACAATTGTGCTTCCTATTTTAAATCTGGTTAATTCTGTAATTAATCACATTCTTGGTTTGATGAAGATATTGTTATGCTTCTGTTAAGTTGCAACTGAGCCGAATTTAATGTATTTCAGTTTAGACCACCGTGCAGTCCCAGCATCTGATATGTACAATAAAAATGTCTTCACTATCCAAAATGTTGGCAAGTTCTGTGGGAAGAGTTGAGATTTATGTAAATGCCATCTAGTTAGATCAGGTTTGAAGATATTTAAGAAATGTAATGCAGGAATGTATCAAGACATTTCTTGGAGCTCCTCATCAGTCCTCAGTGTTCTAAGGCAACTTCTTTGACTTTTTCATTACTCAAAATGGTACTGATGCTCTTAAAACAACTTGACCAGACATAGACACTGATGCTCCAACCAGCCTGAAGGGCTTGTCTCCCTATAAACTATATTATTTGGAATTGTGTAATTTTTGCAGTTTCCAAGAAAGTACATATATGCAGTAGCCTAGCACCTGTGCTTACTCTCTTATGAAAAATTAATTTATGACACATCATTTCAAATTAAATTTAATTTTATACCGTGAAGTTGTTTTTGTTACTTTTACAGATGTTATGTACAGTGGAAGTGTACACCTTGGGACCGACTAAACGTGTACTTATTAACAGAAATACATATTAACTCTTCACATACCCTAAGAGGGAAAAAATCAGGATCAAAAAGACTGTACTTGGTATTGGTGGCTGTGTGCTCCGTTGTTTCTTTTTATATATAATCACTTAGCTGTCAGTATAATGTGTTATGTCTGCCTTTCTGTGTTGCTCCATTTAGTCCTTGTTTGTATACATTTGTTGTGTCTCTGTGATTGCCTTGTATCATTTCCTTCTCTAGCCCCATTTTTCCTCCTTTGGTCTTACTTCTCTTCCTCTGTATGCATCCTTCCCATCTCCTCTCATTCCTTCTCCCATCTCCTCTTTTTCTCTCATTCTTTTCTAGGAATTTTGCCATATGCGCATGCTTATTTTTGTTATAGTGAGATCTCAACTTAAAAATAACAAGTTTCAACCTAAGTGTCATAGTGGTCTACATGAGATTTCAACTTAAAAATAACAAGTTTCAACCTAAGTGACATAGTGGTCTACATGAGATTTCAACTTAAAAATAACAAGTTTCAACCTAAGTGTCATAGTGGTCTACATGAGATCTCAACTTAAAAATAACAAGTTTCAACCTAAGTTTTCAAGTGACTCCTGGCCTATGGGGTTCATAATCTTGTGCCACATGTACGAGTTGTGGATCTCCTTTATCATTATACTTAAGATCAGTAATAATTTACTCGACTTGAACATGTGGTTTAAAAAAATGTTTAGCGCTGACATGAAACAATTAAGTTTTTAATTTTAAAGATTCTTTCCCCGCTTCCATAATGTGAAAACAGGTTTTACGAGTTTTTTTAGGGAGGGGTGAAGAGGTTAGCTCTTGGAATTTCGTGGGGGAAACCCCCCAGGCAGACGAAAAATTGTGTACCTGCCATATTACAAAACAGTCTTACAAAGCTGTGGACCAGTCTTGAAAACATTAATTTAAATTCAGTGGTTGGTGTGTAATGTGGAGGAGGAGGGGTGGGGGAAGGTGTAGTATGCGTAATGTAATGACACACCAAATACATTTACATACATAGGAATCAAATAACATAAGATATACTTTATCGAACCATCAGAGGAAATTAATTTACGTCAGAGAAGAACATAAATAAAAAGTTGATATTGACAGATATGCGTACGCGCACACCAGGGTGCTCTCACACACATAACCACCCACATGTGCGCATACATGTACAACATAGATACACACATGCGCATGCTCTGACAAATAGGCAGACAGGGAGCAGGAGTCTCAGATCGGGAGAGGGGGGAGAGGGGAAGAGAAGGATGCGTTACTTACTACTATCCTTTATGATTTTATTCTTCAGTTCAGCAAGGTTTCAGGCACCTATTAGAAGGCCAAATCATTCATTTTGTACAGCCCAAATAATCTGCTAATATAAGATAAGGTACGTTTATTCATCCACAAGCAGAATATGCCTTTGTTACAGTGATTACAATAGATGTGTTTTACAGAAATACATAAAGAAAAATACTCATGCGTGCAGATACTCCCATGTATAAGTATAATTGGACTTGCACACACTGTCGTTTCCTCCCCCCCCCCCCNCCCCCCCCCCAAAACACACACACACATATTTCTCTTTACTTTTCAGACACGCAAATACACACCGTACACCTATATATAATTATAATATACATGTGCAGTATTTGAGACAGACAGGTTCGACATTTGGATCACCATAGGTTTACACAGAAGAATCAAGAAGAGTCGCGTTGCACTCTTACCGAAAAGGGTCACTGTTACCGGATCGCCTGCACATGGTGAAATTTTCCCTTTTTAAGTTTCTGCCAGCCAAAGTTAGGGTGTAGAAATAAATATATGTAAAATGACCTGTATTCTAAACAAAGCATCCAATTTTAAAGTTTCAGGTACAGTTTGAGCCTTCTAGATATAAAAAAAAATAAAGTGTCTTAGGCATACGTATTGGCCTGCGGTCAAAACCACACGAATGGAAAAGTGGAGAGCGAATCAGAATTCGAGATCGCTATTTTTGAAAGATGTTTGTAAAAAATTTTGGGCGTTGACCCTTTCCCCCTCCCTTTTTTTTCATCCCCTTAAAAGATCGGGTAAAAGAAGTACTTTAACCTCCATGGGAGAAATATCCCGAAATGACAGTGGTAGGCCCTATGTGTAGCAAAGTACAAAATGCTAATAGGGCCGAAAGAAGGAAAAGCAGTATAGGTGCTAATAACCACAAAGGATTTTTTTTTTAATGTCTGAGTAGAACAACTGCTCTACTTGGTTAATAAATCTATAAATCTTTAAATACTGCCCAAACCCAACAAACTCCCTGGAGGGCGGATACAAGTTTCTGCATATGTGGAGTGCGGAAGAGAAATCAGGCTTCCATATGGCTGTGCCATAATGAGTAAGAGATACGAACTTGAAAATAAAATATATGTCATAACTGGCTAAGAAGATACGAACTGTAAACATAAAATCTCGCTAATAACAGGTTTCAATTATGATAGGCTACAACCATGAGACCAACAAGACCCTTTTAGTACAGCCTACACCTAGCTGGGCTCCACGACCTCGAATTTATTGCACTCGAAAAACCCGAATACCCTGTGTTCTCGGCTGTCGATTGCTTTATTTGTACTATCAGCAGGAGCGTAGGCAGGGTGATGTTTTGGTAATCTCGCCCTTAGATCCATTCAGTTCCCGCTGATCTACACCGCTGACTCTCAAGCCAACACCAGCTCACAGATGTAGTTGAGTTTGGAAGCACATGCAATCGTCTTGCCTACCACCTCACCACTGGCACTCACAGAGATGAAAACGCAGGTTTCCGACAGAGGGTCTGCTGGATCGAAGAAGTACCCCGGCACTACTGCGCCGTTGGTCCAGTCATACTGACCTGTAACGCCTAGGTTGACCTTGGCACCGACGTGATATTCTCTGGTGCTGTAACCTGGTACGAAAGTCATACATACAGTATCATACATGTAGTTTTTTCTTGTTTTCTTTTTTTTTTGCAGTATGCTTTATCGCATTATTGAAATTTATTGCTTAATTGCAACATTTAAGAATTAAGTACAAGAAAATACAATCCACTGTTTTTTGTTTGTTTTTTTTTTTTTGTTACAAAAATCGAAAGACAGCTCCACTAAATTGCACCCTATGTCTAATAGGGTAGGTCGTCATGCCCTTAGGGAGTTGTAACAAAAGATTCGATTGCGGTTGATGGTAGCAATGATGTTGTGGTGGTTGTTACCTAAATTTCGCAGTTCTAATTATTTTGTGTTTTCTGATCTACATCTTTTTCCCTTCAATTTCTTTTCTTTCCTCACCCCTTCCTTCCTCTATGTTTCCCTTTCTCCCCTCCTTTGTCTTACTATTTCTTCATATGTTTCTCTTTTGTTCTTTCTATTTTTCATTTACGTCTGTTATTTCCCCCTTACTTTGTCTGCGTCATATCTTGGATATGGCTATGGTGCATTCCCTGTGTAATGTCATCACAAGGATTCAATTCAAGGATTCAATCATTGACAGGTTTGGGTCATGTAACTCAGTCACACGTTACATTCTGAAACACGTTACCTTTTTGTGTAGCGCAAGAAATGAACCCGTTATTCATTATCAAAATTTAGTGAAGAGTGCAAAGCTTTACAGAATAATTTGCAACTCAAGCAAAGCACTGAGCGTTACTTTTTGGTTACTGGCTTTTAGGACAGTTGATCAGCGGGCGAAACAAAGACACGATTTCAATTTCTTTTCAGCGTGCACTGTCGACGAACAGTATTACCAGTGTAGAGGAAATGTAGTGCACTATAATGTAGACTCATGTAATCAACAATGTTGTGCATTACGAAATGAAAGTTGTGAACCCAAGCCCGATCACTGAAGAAATTAATGTTAGGCCAGGCCTAAACTTCGTGGCAAGTTTGAAACGAAGAGCATGTGATGTGATGTCATCCATATATACAACCAGTAATCAGTAAACGACCAGCTGACTGAAACCAACCATCTGATGAGCGCGGTCTTCAGCACTGAACAGAGGGAAGAATTATTTCATTATGAAGTCTTCACCGATGACAATGAATTTCCTCAGCAATAAAATCAAACAAACTACAGAAACAGCCACGACAGCAATAAGAACAACAGCATTCGATGTTTGATTGAAACTAGTGAAACCCACCAGTGCTGGACATCAAAACCAAAGTGACAAACTGCCTTTTTACATCATCATTTATGACCACGAGTCTTTCGCCATCAGCCTTGCACAGACCTCACTAGAAATTAATCATATGACTTGATGTCATCCACTGACAACTGCAAAAGACCATCGAGTGACTAACACCGATGACATCGAATGTCCACAGCAATACAATCACACCAACAACAAAAACAACAATGACAACAACAAGATGTTTGAACAACTGATGTTTGAAACTACAGTGAAACCCACCAGTGCTGGACATCAAAACCTGAGTGACGAACTGTCTCTTTATTTCATTATCTATGACGGCAAGTCTCTCGCCTGCAGCCTCGCAGTCATCAGTTGCTGTGAAAGCGTCCAAAGATGTAGCTGTCACCAGACGGATGCACATTTTGCCAACCCGGAAAAAGTAATACATCGCCGAAGCTGGGCAACCTGGAATATTAAATATACACTGTAAACAATGGTTGAATGTGATTTTAAGTAGAATAAATTCTACAGGTACATAAGGTATGGACGGAGGCAGTTTGTCTTCACACGCGAAAGATGAACAACAAATTTCCAATCAAGCCTGATTGTGGCGAAGTAAAAAAAAAAATTACATATCTTAAAGTCAATAGTTAAACTAAAACTGTGATGGAATTCTGGGCACATTAATACTACAGATAGAAATAATATATGATTATTGTAAGTTTACTTGACGTATGCGCTATACGTCTGTCACCAAAGAGTAGCGTGCCGGGGCCAGAGTATCAGACGGCCACACGGCAAGCTGTTGTTACTGTATGCTTTTTTAATTTCTCAACTGTGGCATGACCATACAATAATAATAATAATACGTAGCATTTATATAGTGCTCATCCCTGTACATACATGCTCTGAGCATTTTACATAGAGAAGTAAAGAAAATTATATAGACCTAGTATTCAACTCACACACCCAAGCATACAACACTCTGTACACAAATGCTACAATACAGATGTAAAAAAAATGAATTGGTTTCGCAGACTGTCGCGGTCAATCAAAATATTGTTTGGACAAATGTGTTTTGAGAAGTATCTTAAACTTACTTATATTATTTGCTCTGCGAATATTTTTTGGCAGTTTATTCCCAAGGTATTTCTCCAATTTTTTTTTCATGTTTGCTTTTGGTACATGGAGATAACAATCATTTTCAGATCGCAATGATCTAGTGAGCTTGTGCTCAGCTACTAGGTCCGATATGTATGCGGGCGAACTACCATATATGGTCCTATCACAGAAACTGGCAATTTTATACTCAATTCCGGCTCTGACTGGTAACCAGTGGAGTAATTTTACCAGCTAGGAAAGAATTGCAATAATCCAAACGAGACAATACTGATGATATTACTAATCTTGTTGTGGCGTTTTCAGTAAGACGTTGTCTAATCCCACTTATTCTTTTCAGTTCAAAGTATGCATTCTTAATCAGATTGTTAATATGATGGGACATAGACAGAATGTTGTCAAAAATTACTCAGAGATTCCTTGCTTTTTCGTTCAATATTATCTGGTGGTTACCTATGGAAATTGATGGTACATTTACAGTTTTCAATTTGGAATCTGTTGAAAAGAGCATAACTTCTGTTTTGTTGTCATTCATCTTAAGATCGACCCTAAAACTGACTCTTTGGGAACCCAAAATTTAATTTCTCAAACTCGGATATCTTCCCATTAACCGTCACAGCTTGTGTACGCTCAGAAACATATGATTAAAACCACTTTAAAACAGTATCAGCAATTCCAAAGTCAGTTGTAATCGTTTCATTAAAATATTGTGATCTATTGTCAGGGTTGTGTAGCGAATATGTAGCGAAAAAGTAGTGAGTACTTTTTGACAAAACTTGGTAGTTTTTAGCGTAGCGAATACCAGTGCTAAAAAAGTAGTTGTAGGGGTAGTGAAAGTAGAAAAAAAAGTAGTATTCTTTTTCGTCAATTTTTTTTTTTTGGCCCGCCGTGTTTGGTTTCATTTTTATTTTTTTTTTTTGAGCACGACAGGCCGACCGCCTCTCAATCGCCCCGTCGGCAAGGCTCCTTTTGAGTCATTCTGAAATACAATAACTGTTGATATTTATTATTCATTTTACCCTCTCTATCTCTTTAATAAATAAATGTTATTCTGTAATACAGTGACATTGTCTTAATTAACTGTATGAATCATTCAAGTAGTGAGTACTTTTTGAAAAGTAGTGATAAAGCAGAGAATACCAAATTATAGAAAGTAGTTTTAGAGTAGTGAAATTACTTTTGTGATCAAGTAACTTGTAGTTAATCAACTACTATAAAAGTAGTTTTTTGCAACCCTGTCTATTGTATCGAACGCAGCTGACAGATCAAGAAGTGCGATACCATAGCAGCATCACTGGTGTTAAGAATATCTGAGGAAACCCGCGCAACAAAGTTGATTCCGTACTAAAATTTTCACGACATGCTGACTGGAATTTCTCAGTCAGATTGTAATTATGAAGATGTTCTTTTAATTGCAATAAAACACTTTTCTCCAATATCTTGCCAAGGAAAGGGAGATATGGCACAGGTCGATAATTGTTCAATTATCTAAAGTGGATTTTTTTTTATCAATGGTTTGACTAAAGCTTGCTTCCAGATTCGATGAACATTTCCTGTTCTCAGTGACCCATTTATGATGGTTGTGATCAGACTTTTTAGAATACTGTATCATCAACATATCTGAACTTTGCAGCGTTAACAAACATAATATGTCAGCCAATGTATGCGAAATTTCAATCGCATAGAATTTGAATTATTGAAGTTAATAAATTTTGAAATTAAATAAGTTGTTGTTGTTCTTTGCTTCTTTGCCACCCGATATATGGAAATACAGGTATGTAATGTAATCTTTATGAACTGCTGTATCCTTGTATTTTATTATTTTCATAATGTATTCAACTCATGATTGTTCCGCATATCTAATTTCACCGTGATCCGCTAGAGCAGCTCGAACCGGGTCCGGTTTTACATTATATTGTGCATTTGAAAACTCGTGTCCCACTTTAAACCTCGATAACCTAGCCTCTCCGTAACAGAAAACGTATCAAAGTATTACAGTGACGTGATAGATATAATTTTATAGCAGGCCCTCGTATTAGCTGTCATGGATATGGAAAACAGCCACTTCGGAAGAGGCGTACATCGAAATCAATTAAGGGAGATAACATGCTTAACATTTGACTCCTAGAGTTATGCTCCTTGATCTGTCCCCAACCCAGTGCTGACGCTACCAAATTCGTCTTCGCGTAGACTTTATTCTAACGTGTTCTCGGTGCCATTGCACACCTAGGGTTTAGATGCCAAGTCACGGCAGAGGAAGGGTGGGAGGTTAGAGAGATTAATGATGGAGAGGACTTGTGCCTCTTACTTCTTAGATTAGAAGGGGGGATATGAGGAGGCGTTATATTCTTTGAATGGAGCACTTTTGTAGTGATGATACGGCAAGGACAACAAATGACTGGGTCCTTGGGAAGGAAGGAAAGTTCCAACCCTTGGGTATTTTTTTTTTTTTTGGAAGGGGGAGGAAAGAAGGTGCCACACGCCCCAACTCCCCTCTATACAAATGTCTTGAGAGATGGTACCGTACCGCTCTCAATCTTGAAGTGGCGACTTCCAGGCACTGACTGTCCAAAATTGTCCACTTCCCACGTAGAGAAGATCTTGTTGTGAAAGGAGCATTGTTGTTCTCCACTGGTCAATTCTTGAACAAAGAAAGACAGGCACTTTGGTCTCTGTGAAAAGTGAACAGAAACATAAGTAGGCCCTCACGTCTTTCAATCTCATACATTCAAATTTCACTTAATCAGAAAAAAAAAAGGTGTGATCAAGGGTCTTTTTCCGAATGTTTCTCACGCTCTCGAAGATCTTACAATCTCGAAACTTGGACTGGTCGTCTGGAATCTCAGTCCCAAAGCCTGGCTGTACGGAAGTTACAAATCTATAGGCCTACTTAAATTTTCTAACTATTGCGCGACTTTTTCCTGTTCTTTCGTTTTAATATAATCGCGCATTACTTTCAGAATTCATACATTTCAAATATATGGTGATCTTCAGAGCACCGCCTCTCAGAATCCACTGTATCACTGCAAATTACAAAATTTCTATCGTCTTTTCCGTGCAGTATGGCAGCCAATGTACTTTAGACCACTCTTTCAAATATTACGTTTGCGCACCATCCAGGCATCACGAGCTATAGCTCCGATAGTAATTACTTTCGCTTCCTACTCTTCCATTATCAGACCAGATGATACGACCAAGGCACTGGCTGGCATTGCCTGTTACATTGAGTTTTACTGGCTGATGCATGTTTTACTTTCGAAAGCAAGATTTGATGAGGCAACCACACAGACTGACATTTTCCTTGAAACGTAAGTGAGCTTTTTTTGGAATTGTCTAATTAAGAACGGTTTATCGTTTGACACAAATCATCGGTGCTGGCGTCTTGTTCTATATGAGCGAAGTTCGGAGAGATCAGGGATCATTGTGTAGCTTATTGATGACTGTCATAGAGAGACCTAACTTTTTATAAGTTGATACGTAAATGGAAATAGAATTTTCAGTTCCAACATAAATTCGGATAATAATACAGTCAACTGAACAGGCCCCAAATTCTGAACAAATAATACCATAATCAGCATTTTGACTTGCACATCAGATCATACGATATGCAACGTTCTACGCCAACATTGAAGAATTATTCAGGCATTTTTGCATGGGTCAGGTTTATTGGAGATGGCCTAATACGCTAAATATTTTTTTAAAAACCGATCCATGGGTCCAGCTGTTCTTTGACTATCCAGCCCTACAGATCTTCTTAGTTCTCATGTGCCCTTAATTTTAATTTGAATGAAAGGAGAGCTATGAAGTGGAAATTCAGAACTAAGATATCGATATAAATACGTCTTCCCTTTCTGACACACTACACCGAAACTGCCTTATTTTGACGTGTATCCCTTCACTAAAAAAAAAAAGAGTCGGGGGAGAGGGAGGGGGGAGGGGTTGGGAGATCATAAAAGCCCAGCAAAATTAAGTCAGTCTCGTCTAAGTTGAAGTAAGTATGGTAACATCGCATCCTACATAACCGAAATTTAGAGAAAAACGGAGTTGTAATCAATGATTTTTGGAGCATGAAGAGACACACATTCTCATAAAATTGTTACATTCTAGTCTAAAACTATATCTAACCTTTACATTAACTTTAGTGCCAACGCCAGAACCGGTCTAAAATTCTAAATAAAGTGATACCAAAATAACAAAATTTATGGAGTACATGTACTGACTTAAATATCAATTCGGATGATTGATCATGATGACCGTTCACATTTAATCAAATCAGTGGCGGTGCATGGTCCATTTTTGTGCTTGCTTGTTTTGGTTGGGCTATAACAGCTGTTTCCTTTTGAGTCTTTGAGAGACAGATGTCAAGTTATGGCAGAGGAAGGGTGAGAGGTTAGAGACGTTGATGATGGAGAAGACTAGTGACCTGTTACTGCCTTGTAGTTCATGCCCAGTGTTTTGTTTTCTTTTTTTCTAAAGATGAATATGTCATCATGATCTCCATGTCCTCGTCCTCAATGATGGAGCTTAACTCTATCAGCCCGTTATGACGCACCACCACTGAAACAATCGCATCTAAATAAATGTTAATGAACGAGTAGGATGATTATAAGTAAAGAACATGATCCACCTGTAAACACATCAGAACGCATTCTGAGATGTTCTTGTAGACTTCCGTGGCCAGGTGGAAGCTGCTCAGCTGTTTGTCATCCAGATACGAGTCACGTGTCCATAGCCAGGACTCCTGGCTGGAAAGAAAGAGACCACAAGAGATAGTAGTAATAATAATAATAATGAGATTTATAGGTATGGTCTTCAGGCAATATCCACTCACATAACTTCATGTTATTACTAACCCCAGCAGACCTCATCACTCAATAGCCATTGGGGCTCTCAGGAGAACATACTGTACTTTTACTATTTTAATGACTAGCGTGTGGATTGTAGTCTCCACTGCCAGTAGCAAAATACCCACACTGGCTGAGGAAAATATAACTGGACTTTTATGTTTTTACTAACCATTCACACCGTGGCCGTGAGTGAGTGAGTGAGTGAGTGAGTGAGTGAGTGAGTGAGTGAGTGAGTGAGTGAGTGAATGAATGAGTGAGTGGCTGAGCGAGCCAGCCTGCCAGCCAGTCATTCAAGATCCACTGACTAATTGATCCTGCGTCAAATTTCATGTTATTACGTTTTATCTATCTTACTTACGTTGAATGCAATTCTGTACACAGCTGTGCTGTAAACGCCACAAGCAGTAAAAATGAATAAGCCATTTAAGAAGTCAAATGATAAAGTTGTATCGTCCTGTCTTGCACACTCACAAACAAAATTTTTCCAGAACAGTCTTTGACGATCATTAAGTCAAACGCCTTCACATAATATAGCAAGACGTAGGTGGATAGCAGCGTTTTATGAGCCACGACAACTATCCAATGTCATACAGAGCTTAATGATGTTTGCCTCCAATTCGGCTAAAGCAACCTAGGCCTGTAAGAGTTAATTATACTTTAACATACTAAGTGTAAGTACATAAGGCAAAGAGCCCATCAATAAATTATAAATGCAATTCTAATAAGAAGCGGATACTTTCGAACACATCTGTGGCGAGACCACTGTTGTTACGCATGCTATGGAGCAATGTGATCAAACAGTTACAGCTTTGAACTTAGGGTCAACACGTCTTGGGCTCGATCCTTGTCATGGTTACATTGTAGGCTACACCACTTAGGGGAACATTTGCATTCATATTTCAATCAGTATAATGTTAGTAAGGCTAAAGTCTGAATTCTGATGCTCAACTAAGATACCGTATGCTCTGACTAATCCGGTCGGCTGATGTAATGATACTGTATTATGTCAATTTGAACACCAATTATTTCTGTCTTTGCTGCATAAAATTCCGTGTTTCCCCACAGTCAGCGAAGGAGATGGCACATGGTTCGTTATTCAACCCTTTAAATGATGAAAACGTGCATTTCACACAAGCACTTTGTGATTATTTAGTTCAGCCACATTGTACACAGGCAGGGCTGAGGAGAGAAAAGGTTGGGGCCAATGATGGTTAGCACTACAACCCTAAAGGCAAAACCTCTGTTTAGCAACCCAGACACAAACGGTCAACGTTTGCACGTGCTGGGTTTCTCACGTGACGTCACGTGACCGATTTGTATTGTGTTCTCATGGTTCAGGTGAATATCGATTATGGAAGTCAACGGTCCAAAACACAATAATGAGTTAGGACGTCTGTTTTGTACGAAAGAAAGTGAGTTACATCTTGAGAGGCTGGTAATGGCTATGGAGCCCTAAGCTACAAAAGTGCTAGAGGCAACTTGTCCAAAAGTAACAGGGACTTAGAGAGTGTTGCAAAGATGCGAACCACTAAGAGTCTCCAAAAGAAATTGAAAATAATGCCTTTAAATTATCAGATGACAACGTGCTTAAAGTGCAACTTACAAATCCTACTGAATCAATTACCTATTACGCGCTTGGCATCTTACTGTTTTTTGTTTGTTTGTTTGTTTGTTTTTACTGTGCATGGTTTGTAACTCGCAGGATGCTGGGAAGTTCAAATTTAATGAGACTCCTTCTCTTCCTCCTCGACACACGATATATATTATGATATATGAAGTTTCAACTGCTACCTACGTTGGTTACATAAAGAAATATCAGAAGTTTAGAAGCAGTGAAATCGTTTTCTGAAATTCAAGCAAATCTCAAAGGGATGCTTAGTTCCTCAGCTGTATCTTGTTTACTTGACATGTTTAAATTTGGCTTTGGGCATTAGACAGAGTTGCGTGGAAAAACACTTGTCTGCAGTTGATGTCCTAAATGAGCATTAGAGAGAGAGAGAGAGTTACATGGAAAACACTTGTCTGCAGCTGAGGTACTAAATGAGCATTAGACAGTTGCATGGAAAACACATGTCTGCAGCTGATGCCCTAAATGAACATTATAGACAATTGCATGGAAAACACTTGTCTGCAGCTGATGCCCTAATTGAGCATTATAGACAATTGCATGGAGTATACTTGTCTGCAGCTGATGCCCTAAATGAGCATTATAAAAAGTTGCATGGAAAACACTTGTCTGCAGCTGATGCCCTAAATGCGCATTATAGACAATTGCATGGAAAATACATGTCTGAAGCTGATGCCGTAAATGAGCATTAGACAGAATTGCATGGAAAACACTTGTCTGAAGCTGATGCCCTAAATGAGCATTAGACAGAATTGCATGGAAAAAACTTGTCTGAAGCTGATGCCCTAAATGAGCATTAGACAGAATTGCATGGAAAAAACTTGTCTGAAGCTGATGCCCTAAATGAGCATTAGACAGAATTGCATGGAAAAAACTTGTCTGCAGCTGATGCCCTAAATGAGCATTATAGACAATTGTATGTAAAACACTTGTCTGCAGCTGATGCCCTAAACTGGAGAACGAGCATAATAATTAAATCGGACATATTCGATGTCCTCTGATATTGCCTTTCTTCCTGTTATGACAATTTCAATATTATTCCTACATAAATTCTCGATAAACCTTGATTCTAAATAACAAAGAAAAAATTGTAACTAATGGCGTTTCTAATGGGGAACTGAGGAAGACCATAAAGCCTCACTATACCCATCTCTAAAGACCATTACCATCTTTTAACTGCTGCTAAGATAATAGGGTAAAACAAGCAAGAGGTAGAGTTGGGGAGGGAGGGGCAAATGAGTGAGTGAGTGAGTGAGTGAGTGAGTGAGTGAGTGAGTGAGTGAGTGAGTGAGTGAGTGAGTGAGTGAGTGAGTGAGTGAGTGAGTGAGTGAGGGGAAGGAAGGAGTCAGTCAATCAATCAGTCAGTGTAAAATTTACACGGAAGGGCAATCACCCAAAATGTGTGACATCTTAATTCGTGCCCAGTTATGCCCCTTGGCTTGATTTCCAAAGGTTCTTTTTGTCAAGAAGGAAACAACAACAAAATTTTGGTTTTTCTATTTCCAACAAAAAACAAAAAAAACGGGCGACATAATGAACAACCAGATCAAATGGTCATTTCTTGTATTTAAGTCAGCTCCCTTGGCTCAAGCCTGGGTTTACCCCTCATATTGAGAAATTTCCCTTCAAGGGCACTATCTGGAATCCATCTAAGGACTACTGTCAGGTCCGTCCGCATTAATCTGGGTGTGGGCTGGCTCGTATGGTCCCCACATGAAGCTGAGCAGACTGGTCCATCCACACCAATTTTCAGGCTCTTGGATTTACCTACAAGTGTATTCCCAGATTCCACTGTCATCAATCTCACTTGGTACCAGGATGTTTCTGTGGTGTATCCAGTTCATCTGAGTTCCATTTTGTTTTTCTCACTAGTGAGTGAGCCACATCATCAATGTGGTACAGAAATGGATGAACGTTTAATCCTATCCTCGTCCCATCGTTTCGCGCTTACCATACTGCTTTCACATCTTCCACATATTCTTTGCCGATGCTTGGTGAGTGAGTGAGTGAATGAGTGAGTGAGTAAGTGAGTCAGTGAGTCAGTCAGTCAGTCAGTCAGTCAGTCAGTCAGTCAGTCAGTCAGTCAGTCAGTCACTCACTCACTCACTCACTCACTCACTCACTCACTCACTCACTCACTCACTCACTCACTCACTCAGTGATTACTCAGTGATCAATCAATCAATCAATCAATCAATCAATCAATCAATCAATCAATCAATCAATCAATCAATCAATCAATCAACGAAAAGAAATCCTATCTGAATGAGTGAGTGAGTGAATGAGTGAGTGAGTGAGTGAGTGAGTGAGTGAGTGAGTGAGTCAGTGAGTGAGTGAGTCAGTGAGTCAGTGAGTCAGTCAGTGAGTCAGTCAGTGAGTCAGTCAGTCAGTCAGTCAGTCAGTCAGTCAGTCAGTCAGTCAGTCAGTCAGTCAGTGTGTCACTCAGTGAGTCAGTGATTCAATGTGCCAGTGTATCAGTGAGCAATGAGTCAGTCAGCAGTGTTCCCTTTCTGTCACATTATGTCACAAATTAAGGAAGAGATTTAAGCTCTTCAGTTCCCGTCCTTCCCGTCATGGCCGTTTCTTTTCCCAATTCAAAATGTTGGCCCCAGTTTGGAAGACCCTTGTAAGCGGTGCACTGAACGGTCATGTCGTGAGCAGTGTCTGCCTTGTCCGGGGGGAAATCGTGAGTTTGGGGCCTGGGATCGATGCTAATTCGGTTAGGTGTGGCGGCTTTCATGATTAAACTTACATGGGAGGAGGAGAGGGAAGGCCGGATGGAATGAGGGGGCAAGTGGTGCACAAGAGTATGAGAGAGGGTAACTGTGTGAAAGACGTAGAAAGTGTGTGTGTGTGTGGGGGGG
>JAWQUT010000063.1:2451011-2461216 GCA_033807755.1 Ellobium chinense | reverse complement strand
TTTCGACACATACACATATAAAGTTTTGCCTAGCCCCTACTCATTTTCGCGGCCCCATCCCTGGAGGTTTGGAAAAGTAAATGTAGTATCTAAAGAGGAGTGAATTCGAAAAAAAAAAGGGCCGGGTTCTTTTAAAAGCAAAATGAGCTGAGGAGTGCAGGAAGGAAAATCAGCATTTCAAATCCGAAGCATCCAATGTACATTTAATCCAGTCATGAAGCGCAAATCCTTCCCAGACTCGAGCTAATTCGGTTATACGGCCGAACAAACATCTTGAGGGGCTTAAGAGAAAACATACAGGGAACAAGCCTGATAGATTGCCTGCCAACGCTAGCCTCGACTAATTGGAATTTTATTTAATAAGTATTCCCTGGACCATTGTTGCTGCAGCTTTGCCAGAGTGACGGGACCCCTGAACAAACCGACGTTTAATTTAGGACTCCCTCGATTCTCAAGTCTGGCCAGGCTCGCTGGGCTGGTCCTGGCCCTTGTCAAGCATGACCGGAACTGGAGCTCTTCAGGTTCCTGAAATCAAGTTAGCGCCATATAAATCTAATATCAATATGGAGGCTTCCTTCTTTTAGCGCCACCGTGGTCGATAGTCTTGGCACGCTGTTTTAAGTGAATCAAAGGCTCATCCATCCACCAGGGGGTGCTGGAATCTTCTGGCCAAGATTTTCTGGGCCTGAAGGAATGTACAAAGCTTGTGGGGACGTCCAGAACGTCGTTTTTTTTTCTTTTTCCTCTGGTGATGAACTCTTTGTGATGATGTCTTCAGAGTAAAAATGTTGCTCAAACCACACGCACTCTTGCTAGCGTCAATGGCCCAAAAACTAGCAAGTGGGTCCACATGTTGTTAATGCAGCACAATGAAAACACAGACATAATCCCACTCCGATGTAAGAATTTTTTTTAAGTAGAATGTTTAAGCCCATGTGTATGTAAAGATATCAGTTGGACTGGGATGCCCGCAATTATGCCAGAGAAGTGAGTGGATAAATGGGCCACTTTTTTTTTTTTGCAAGAAAACATCCAAAACCAATTAGGTATCTTCAGTGATCTGTAATGCAGTCCACAGCCTGAGGAATCTTGATGATGTCACTTCTCTGAGCAGTTTTTAATCAACAAGCCTTCCCAAATGCACTCATAATATGGAAACAGCCAAATGTGAGAGTATATGTTTGCCAATGTAAACTGACCAGAAATAGTTCGTACAAACCACGGACAGTCTAGTGAGCTGCCGGGTATAAAGTTTGCAATCGCAGTTGTGTTTGTTGTTGTTGTTGTTGTTGTTGTTGTTGTTGTTGTTGTTGTCGTTGTTGTGTTGCTGCTGCTGCTGCTGCTGCTGCTGCTGCTGCTGCTGCTGCTGCTGCTGCTGTTGCTGTTATTGTTAAAATAAATAAACACCTTGGGTTGACAAGAGTCAAGACAGCTATTGTTGAAGCTATTGTTTAACTGGCATCGGCGATGAATCCCACGCCCTGTTTGAATGTCACGCATTAGAAAGTCATAGAAGAAAATATATATTGCATTATTTTTATAAGTGACCAATCATGCATAAGATAAATGACCTCTTTAGCATTGTATCAAAGAACAGACTTGAACAAATATGCAGATTTATCATGATTATTACAAAAAAACCTATAATTTAAAAAGTTAGTTATATATACAAGATAGACGGTACGTGCCAGCTTCACTTTTGTATTTCTTGCACTCCAAAATACATAATGTATATATATAATAAATTATTTGTATTTTAATTGTTTATGAAGATGTATCGTCTAATCTGTTTCGTGACTGTCCCGCCACTTGCTACATGTAATGTTGACCACCCTCATACCGTCAAGCACGGTCTCGGCATGTGCAATAAACTAAACTAAACTAAAAACAAAATATCCAGACAGTAAAACCAGCGATCAATGTATCTGACATCGCCAAAAACGTCGCCGTCAACCTGTCTCTATTTAACTACCTGCTAATGCAGAGCATATTCGCACCAAATAATAATTATAAAAATGCAAAAGATAAAATCATATTTCGATAATGATGATTAAAAAACGTAAATATGTAAAAATGTAAGTCCCTGTTGGCTCGACATAGGGGCTCGATTGCTTGGAAGAGTCTTTGTGCATAGCGACTGGTCAGTAGGGACCATGGCGGTCGCCAAACAACAAACTAACAAACCAGACGCTTTTTACAAAAATCGAAACAAGAATTATATTACCATACATGTATTATGAGAGCTGTAGGTTGTTATGTAATTTATAATAGCTAAAAATGATCATAAAAATTAAGAAAACAATGTTAATAATCAAACCAATTGGACATCATAGCTACTGCATCTCCTTTCAAATTTATTCATCCTCTCTTGTCTATATTGTCCATATATATATATATGAGATTAAATTTGTTCTTTTGTTCTTAACTGCTCTTATGGAAAATGCATGCCATGCCACTCCGACCCCAATCCCAGAGGCCTCCACCTCACTCTTTGATCGCCGTCATTTTTCTCTATCGTCGATTTTGTCCTGTAATGACTCCAAACTTCCTATTTTCGTTTCTCTTTTTTGCATTGTGCCCTGCGAAATCGCAAGAGACGAGCTCGAACTATTCTAGATCGCCAGGGATCGGAGGCAATTAGTCAGGAGAATGAGTTTATAATATATTTTGAAAGAAACAATTAATGTAATTGCCCATGCTTTTGTGAGAGTCCACGTTAGATCTCCGTCTCGCCGTGAAGTTTTTAGATGCTCTGGAGGCTCTATGACAAATCGATTGTGCATGGACTTGGGCAAGGTCTTCGGGTTTGTTTTTTTTATGTGTGTATGTGTTCAGTTCTCAGTTCCGCTGGTGGCGATTCCAGTCGGCTTGGCAGCCATTTCCAGTCTTTTCCCTCTTCCGAGCCGGCAAGAAGTCGCCCATCCATCAGATCTACCGTCGGTTGTACCACTCCCAAGGGGGACAACCTTCGGTTGCTGGCTGGGATGACCTCCCCTTGATCAATACAAGGGGCCGCAATCCTGCTTATTTATTTATCGGGCGTTTATCAAATAAATTCCCCGGTTTGTAGTCTGTTTCTCTTTATTTGCCTCTCCGAAAATTCGCAGAAATGGAATGATTTGTCGACCCTCCGCCAAAATTAGATAAGCGCCACCAGAGGGTCTGGTTAGTTTCACTAGCCGGTACCGGCTCCCCCAGGGCTGGCAGGGGGGACGGGCAGAATTCGGGTTAGCCGGAGTCCCGAGCAAGGCAGATTAGTGATGATGTTACATGGCGGGCCCCGCTTGTGAGATCGATCAGGGTCTTAGATTACCCCTCCCCCCTCCTCTTTGTCATTATCATGATTGCGTCCCTTGACTTTTGACTGACTTCTGTGCCCCAAATGGAGCGAGCACTGGATTCTAGAGCGTCTGTTGGATTGAGATGATAAAAGATAATGATGATCATTGTAATGATGATTGTAATGATGATGATGATGATGATGATGATGATGATGATGATGATGATGATGATGATGATACATACCGAGAAGATGCAATCCAGAGGATGTGTGCGGTGGAGTGTACGGTTGCCGGTAACGTGAGTCATTATCTGAAATTATAAAAGATAAACGCCAGTTAGAAATTTTAATGACACATCTTGTATACACAGAGTGTTTTGAAAATTTTAGCCAACTGGAAAAGCCATCAAATGCTTGCAGCCAGTTCGGTGCCTAAAATATTTGTAGCTCCCTACAGGGGTAATCTGAAACTATTTCTGATTAGTCAGTTCAAAGTGAAGGGAAATTTTATCTTTTGAATTGCCGCGATACTGCGTTGATCCTGCTCTGCAATCCATATTTGTCCTGCGCTGGGTTTACGAACTCAGAGCAATAACGATATTGGTACATTCAAACCTAATGAACTCGAATTTTAGGGAACTGGTCTATAATTTCGAGCTTTTAAGATGCCAAAGTCATGAGTAAAATGTGATATTCAGGAAAAAAAAAAGACACTATAGATCAGAACATAATAATCACCACCGAGTGAGGGGAGTTTTTGGTGTTGTTTTTTTTTTTCCCGGTCTGTGAGGTCTTCATGTACGGAACTGTGTCAACAACAATGATTCTTAATTTCTGACATAGGCAGCAAGAGCAACAAAAACGAGAATGAAAACACCTATGTCTATCTAATACTTTTGATGGTATGGGTGTCTCTAAGTTTTTTTTATTCTTCCTAAGTCATTCGAGAACTTTTATTTTCAAGTTCGGATACCTTATTCGCCATTATGGCAGTGGTAGGCATGCGCACATGGCATTTCCTGTTGTTACAAATATATTCTACACTATGAACTAGATGAGACATTCACGTGTAATTCTAGTTTGTAAAATACGAAATAATTATATGCCATATGCGCATGCCTGCTTCCGCCATTACGGTCCGTAAGAGATTTAAACTTTAAACTAAAAGATCTTTACTATTTTTATAAGGTTGAGAAGGGCATTGGAAAGAAAGGAGAGCCNGGGGGGGGGGGGTGAAAGATTGTTCACAACGTTTCTGCAGTAATGTGATCACAATAACACAACAACAACAATAAAATAGGAATAAGAGCATCTATTAATATCTACCACACTAGTGATAAGATATACTGTAAACTAAATATATTTTGAAAGCGAAATCGGAACTTTTTAACAGCAATTTTTTTTTCTCCCAGCCATATTACCAAGATTTCAAGCAGCGGAAATGAAGTTGCTGCTTTTTTTTTTTAAATTTTGGAGGGGTGAGGGGAAGGTAAACAAAAAAAAAAAAAGACCAAGTTGTCAATACTTCTGCATTACATGCCTGATTGTGACAATAATAACATAACTTTACTAGAAAGTCAACTTCACGTCACATACATTAAAAATGCAACTCAGCAAGACTTTACAAACTTGATTGCCGGGGGGAAGGGGGGTGTCATCAACATTTTGAGCTCATAAAGTGTTAGGATTCGCCCAGTGAAGATCGAAATAATAATGAAATAAAAATATAAATAATATTGATAAATTGCTTTTGCAAAGCGCCTGATCCCAAACGGAATCTGAGTGCTTTACGGCGAGCCAAAAAAAATATGCATCTTGAATTTGAATATCCAAGCATACTCTCATGCACGTATATAGTACAATAATTTGATAAAATGAATATCAAGGGTGTAATTTGGCAGGCTGTTTAAAAAAAAAAAAAAACAACGAAATAATGTTTGCGCAACTTTTATTAAAAGCTATTTAGATTGTTTGGTTATGTCTTGGTAGTTTATTCAATACAGCTCGCCCCATGAACTCAGAAGACATTTCCCCAAATCTTTTCATATTTGTTTTTGGCACTGCGCGAGATAACAAGAATTATCCAATAATGATAGTAGTTAATGATCTAGTTGGCTTGTGCTCAGTCGATAGATTTGATATGACTTTGTATAAAGGCGAAATACAATTAAACAGTGTTAAAAACAGAGGGCTGCATTCTTATAATATATTCTGGCTAAATAGATGGTGGGGACTTAAAGGTTGNGGGGGGGGGGGGTGAAAGATTGTTCACAACGTTTCTGCAGTAATGTGATCATAATAACGCAACAACAACAATAAAATAGGAATAAGAGCATCTATTAATATCTACCACACTAGTGATAAGATACACTGTAAACTAAATATATTTTGAAAGCGAAATCGGAACTTTTTAACAGCAATTTTTTTCTCCCAGCCATATTACCAAGATTTCAAGCAGGGGAAATGAAGTTGCTGCTTTTTTTTTTTTAATTTTGGAGGGGTGAGGGGAAGGTACAAAAAAAAAAGACCAAGTTGTCAATACTTCTGCATTTAACGCCTGATTGAGACAATAATAACATAACTTTACTAGAAAGTCAACTTCATGTCACATACATTAAAAATGCAACTCAGCAAGACTTTACAAACTTGATTGCCGGGGGGAAATGGGGGTGTCATCAACATTTTGAGCTCATAAAGTGTTAGGATTCGCCCAGTGAAGATCGAAATAATAATGGAAAAAAAAATAATATTGATAAATTGCTTTTGCAAAGCGCCTGATCCCAAACGGAATCTGAGTGCTTTACGGCGAGCCAAAAAAAAATATGCATCTTGAATATCCAAGCATACTCTCATGCACGTATATAGTACAATAATTTTGATTAAAATGAATATCAAGGGTGTAATTTGGCAGGCTGTTTAAAAAAAACAAACGAAATAATGTTTGCGCAACTTTTATTAAAAGTATGGTAAATGGTGTAAATCAATCCCGTCAAGAAATGAAATAAAATAGTTTAAACAGTTTAATTAAATAGTACTAAAAATCTTATTGTACAAGTCCCCGAGCTTTCGGACCAACAGGTCTTCTTCAGGGGGTTTAAACTGTTTAAACTATTTTATTTCATTTCTTGACGGGATTGATTTACACCATTTACCATACTATACATTACACCCGTCTGCAGTCTCAACACTTTTTTGCATTTTATTAAAAGCTATTTAGATTGTTTGGTTATGTCTTGGTAGTTTATTCAATACAGCTCGCCCCATGAACTCAGAAGACATTTCCCCAAATCTTTTCATATTTGTTTTTGGCACTGCGCGAGATAACAAGAATTATCCAATAATGATAGTAGTTAATGATCTAGTTGGCTTGTGCTCAGTCGATAGATTTGATATGACTTTGTATAAAGGCGAAATACAATTAAACAGTGTTAAAAACAGAGGGCTGCATTCTTATAATATATTCTGGCTAAATAGATGGTGGGGACTTAAAGGTTGCCTGAGCCTTACTGGCTAAAAAAAATGGACTATCAGAGTCAATAATAGCAAAGTATAAAATATATCCTTTGAACAGATTTAGTAGAAATCATCGTTAAACATGAAACCATACTGCAAAAGTGGAGGGAATTAGTCCTAAATTTGCAAAAAAAAATAAATAAATTGTTGCAGGCAAGTTTCCTTTCAATAGATTTTATGTGTGTGGTCCTGTGGTCCGCTAATGAAGGCCAAATTTTTTCTTCTTATCTTTTAAAGTAAAATTGTGAACATTCTAAATCAAGGACCCCCACTGTAAACAGGATATAATTTGAACACAGTGGTGACACCAGACCTGCTGCCTAGCCTTGGCCATCTCAGAGCTTTTACAATTTGGCTCCAGCAACCTAAAGACAGAACATTTCAAGAAATATGCGGGATTTTTGAGTTCATGAAACTGGAGGTCATGATGTCCTAGTGTATATGTTGTGTTGCAAAGTCTGAAAAAAGTCTTAAACAGCAAGAATAAAGAACAAGGCTAATGATACATGGACAATGTATCACTTTTTAAAAAAGATTTCAGCAATTATATCACCGAGCTGTCGAGCACGAGAGAACAAACTGAAATTTACGATGAAATTCATCTGAATTTTTAAACATCGTCTAGCACTGTGCTATAGATTTCAAGCTGCTCCGCCCAGTTTGGTCCTTCTTTATTCTTTTATTTGAATGCGCCAAAAGCTTCTCGCTTCCAAAATCCCATGCCAGTTTGAACGGCAATTAACAAAACAAAACTTGTTGGGCGTTTTTTGTTCTTTCATTTCTCACCAGTCCAAGTTTTAATTGTGGACGGAGGGAGTGTGATTAGTAATTAGGCCTCGAGCATATCGTTTTCATTTGAGCACATCTGCCGCGGCTGTTCTTTGACACCTATCCGTTTCCGGTTCCTCTCGCTTGTCTCCCCTTGGCCGCTCTGGGACCTCGAAGTGCGGAATCGTAACTGATGGGGTAAGAGTAAAGTTCTGTGTAATCGAACCAAATGTTTTGGCGCGCGCATTGGGGATTAGATTTTTCAATAAAACATGCCAGAGCTACAAAGCTCTATTTACCGCTTTGAAAGAATGTTAGCAATCTGGTATATAATGCATCTGTAAAATGTAAGCTTAATAGTATACGCGTAAAATTTTCAGGACATATCATTTCATGTTTGTGGATTCGTTTGTATAAGCGCGTATGGACGTCTGCATGTATATTATGTCGTTGTATTGATATTTGTATGGTATAGCATAAACTTCGTATTCAACGTAACTACTAGAAAGATTTTATGTCACTATTACATAGTCGCCTAATCTTCAAATCTGTGAAAGCTCATAATTTGTGTTCGAGAAGGATATTACCGGAAATAGCGCAACAAGTCCGTATACAAACGGATAGGGATGGGGAAATACAATTCTATGGAAAACTCAGGAGCGAAAATCAATACACTACATGTAACACATGAACAGCTGTCATTTTAACTTTTAATCCTAAGGGAGATTTGATTGCTTATAATACGCCAAATATTCTTCAGTAAATCAGGCATCCCGAAACTCAAAAACAATGGTATCACACACATATAATCTGGGAGATCTTCTATATAGCATTGGCACGGGTACAACTACTTCGCCAATCACACATTTTTCCGTGAATATTCTTCTGACTACGCTCAATACAGCTCTGCAGTAGAACCTTCCATTTTTTTATTTTTCGGGGTTCAGTCCAAAATTTTGATTTTGTAGCTTGTTCGTGCGAAAGAATTTTTAATATTGTGGACTCGTGACCTTTAACTGATCTGTGGCCGTAGGCTTAATCCTTACGTTACTCAACGCACTGCAATGACCATGGAAACTCCCAAAACATTAATAGTGTTCAGTGTAATTAACGCAGCACGATAGCTAACGTAAAGATTGTGCATGTGGCTCCAGAGCATTTCGACGACAGATAGAACTTTTCCAATACATGAGGTTTAATATTTGTGAGAGTCCCCTGTACTTTTTCATTCACAAGGGTTTCTCTTCGAATAGCCCTCGAGCGATACTCAGGACAGCACTGGCGCGTACGCACTACCCGAGGCGAGACTGCCTGATGCACCAGTGTGAACGCCGGGGAACTCAACGTGTGAACGCGCCTGGGCGAGGTGTGAAGCTCTTGTTCATCACGTGCGAATGCGCCATGAACGCGGTGTGAACACTGCTCAGTGCAAATGGCTCTTGATTCCCCAGCCCCCCTTTGCATCTTGAAAAGAGCACTGTCTGTCGTCGAACCGTTACGCCAACAAACATGAAATAGAATAGAGGAACTGTTACGCATACTATATTAATTCCTTGAAAAATGGCATTACAGCATTATGGCTTAAATCCAGTAAGCAAAAATAGGCGATTTCAATCTTTTTTTTTTTTTTTAATAAGCAGGAAAATGATAACTTCATCCGGTTCTTTAATTCAATGCATGGTAATGGGCGAATGATATGAGCAGATCAACATTATCAAAAGCTGAAAACGCCTTGCCATTAAAAAGCCAAGTAAATAACGAAGGAAAAATCCTTAGTGGCAATGGAGCTTGTCATGAGTCCATTGGAAGACATAAGAATGGCCATCCTCCTTTCCCATCTTATTTCCCCCGCTAGAATGGGACATACAGTCAAACCTCGATAATAGGTTTGCCTTTGTGCGTGAATAAAATCAATACTTATTATTGGGGTATACATTCTGTACTTATTACCGAGGTCCAAAATGATAGAGAATAGTTTGAATATAGTTATGATGAATTAAATGGGCACAATTTCAGTAATGCTTTGAGTTCATTTAAGGGCCTGAGCCCAAGAAAACAGCAACCGCAAGAACAACAACAAAGATAACAATACCAGCAACAAGAACAACAGCAACAACAACAACAACAACACTATAAATGATTCGGTACATGGACATTTCTACTTAACAATGACGTAAATATATCACTGAGATACTTCTTATCAAATTCCTCTGTATTTTACATTGTATAGTCTCCAAGTCACTCGCACATTGTGGTACCCAATTCCCAAACTATATGAAACAAAGAGGTAAAAACCAATAGGTGTCAACAACCCCGTATCGCTGCCTCAAAAACAGGCAGTCCTCATCTAATGACAGGCGAATGGGGACCGACTGAGACACAATGTAAGGCCAGTAAAGGAACATGTGTGTCTAGGCTCATCCTTGTGGCTCCACGTCCGATAAACAGAAGGCCTGGTCATCGATAGCGGAGCATCCTGGGACGACTGACCATCTGTGCTACTGAAAGCAGGTGGAATATGACCACAGTCCTTCTATAGCGAGATAACGAGGCAGATCTAGCGCATGTAGGCCAAACCTTAATAGGATGGTAAACAGTGCAAGATACGTTATATCCGACCAATTCATGTTCCTTTTTTTGGTGG
>JAWQUT010000063.1:2434900-2450976 GCA_033807755.1 Ellobium chinense | reverse complement strand
GGGAGAAAAATAATTTTATAGTTTTTCCCCACCTCCCTCCCTTCCCCTAAAGCTCCCCCCCCCTCAAAGAATAAAAGATATCCGCCAAGTTTACTTACAGTCCGGTCAAAACTTAAGAAAAAAAAACTAGAATGAAATTGACCTAGGTGCTATGATTTTGTCACCGCGAAGAAATTAAACACACATTATATTGGCTACTTTTATCAGACATGAACAACAATGTTTAAAGGTTCTAAATATTGCATCATCATAGCTCCAAGTTATTTGAAATTTGCAATATCAACACTCAATTTTCACCCATTAATGTGTATCAAATAATTTATGCTGCAAATTATTGAAATTATTGAATTATTAAAGAAAGTAAATTCCAATAAAGTTGTTATTTCTAACTGGGCCACCCCGTATACGTTTTGCTTCATGTCTCTCCTTTAAATGTCGATTACTTCGTCTATAATTGCCCTCAATTGTGCGTCCCTGCTCTGTTGTCTTTATTTCTATGTTGTTGTCTAATGCCCGCAATGGTAACAAATGTTTACTTATGAAACGCATCCTTCTCTTTACAGAGACCATTCATCAGACTGGTAAAAAACTGTAAGATTTACAAGTATAGTAGATAATATATTCAGTAATATTTCAAATTCGTATTTGGAATCGATATTCTGTGCCGCAAATTGAACACGTCGAATAATTTAAAACGTTTAATGCTCTGGAAATGAAAAGAATTTGCCAGTCTGCAAACTTTAAACGTTTTCTTAACATGAAAGAAAACAACAACAACAACAACAACAGCAGGAGCAGCAGCAGCAGCAGCAGAACAACAACAACAACAACAACAATAACAACAACAAAAACAACAACAACAACAGCAGCAGCAATAACAACAATAGCTCCAATAACAACAATAAGAACAACGCCAACAAACAACAACTAAGCAAATCTTACGAATAGTCTTGAAGAAGTACTGCACTATTTCATATGTCTAGATCTCATAAGTGTAATGCCATTAAAATATTTGAAACATGCAAGGTCTGCTTGAATCCTGAAAATATTTTTATGTAATCATGAAAAGCTAGATCAAAGATAGGTAGTATTCATTGTAAGATTTCTAGATGCACTCGCAGATTGCTTTTTTTTTTAAATCATATGACTATAAGACTAAAAACATTAGAATTATTTGATTTATGATTTCATTCCCCGATTCAATTCATTTCTATTCAATTTTATTGTACTCTACCCCTTTATAACGGGAGCGCGGTCAATCGGGGCGGGTCGACTGCGCAAACAAATGATTATTTATGTACATATCACAAGCATTCATAATATAAAAGGTTAAACATAACATTAAAACGGTTAGGAAACCTTTTAGTAAAACATGATTTTAAGAACTTTTTATATAAACAGTCTACTCTCTCATCAAACAAAATTTCCATGCATAAAGTTTATCTTATCTTATCTATCTTATCTTATCTTATCTTATCTTATCTTAAACTCATCTACTGTATCACAGTCTAAAATCATTAAACGTTTTCCGAAACTGGACATTTGTAAAAAGTCTGAAAATAACTGTTATCAGCTGAGTATTCCTTGCATACAATATAAAATTCGTCATAAAACAATTACCTGGGGATGATATAAGCAGGACATTCCAACATAAAATGGCATATANCACCCCCACCCCCATCCTCCAGTTACACATTTCACACACATCTGATTCCTACAGATTCTTTCTCTTAAGATCCGCATTCAATCCCATACATTCTGTTCGAGCTTAGAATTTTAACTGGACAGCTATAAAAAATTAAAATGATCAAACCTATAGGCTATATCTTACTACTTTCTTTTAAAACATTGTATATTGAAGATGTAGTTTCAATGTCAGTTTTTTGAGTCTTTAAGAATTCTTTAAAAAATTGTATAGATATAATCACAGTCTTCATATAAATTTAAGAAGTAGTCAAGGCCAAAGTTCTTAAGATAACTCAGGACATGGGCAATATCCCGATGAGATCATGAAATACGAGTTTTTATGATGTTTTTCTTGAATGAAGAGGAATTATAAGATCACGACAAACGAGATATCGGGTAACTTTATGATCATAGTAAACCGAAACGAAGTGCAGAATGAGTTTTTGTTGTTTTGGTTATATCTTTTTTAATTAAAGAAAAAAGTGCTCACGTAAAGATTGGTTAACTGTGACAAAACGTGATGTTTTTTTTTTAAGGAGTAGGTCATGGATAATTTTGTTTCAAGCCTTTGGTCTCTCATGTTTAAAAGTGTCGCCAAATCTAAGCACGGGAATGCCACCATTTGCCAAATTGTCAAACGACACATTTGCTATTATGCAGTGTTAAGTCGAGCGTTGACAAGCAAAACACGTCACAATTTTATTCAAAGTTGTTTTTGGTTTTTTTTTCCGTTTGGAACTAGTCAGCTTTTCCAACAGATGTTTAATGGTACCAAACGCATAAATGTTACTTTTTTTTTTTTGAAACGTGAGATATGGACACGCCTCGGAAATCTGAAGGAAGTAAACGATTGGTTTCGCTGATATTCCCTTCACTCAGCCATTACAAATTCTCCAGAGTGATAAAGAACATTTTGCGGTTTGTTGTGGCCGCACAGCCATTTTAACCCAGCATGCTTTGTTCCCCTCGTCATCTGCGCAGTGTTGCGAAACGGGGCGTGGCACAAAACATTATGACATCAAACATTCCCGTTTTGATAATCGGTGATTACAGGAACGCTGTGCGATTTAATCAGAACCAATGCACATTGTTTAAGGTGATTGCTCTGAAATGTGGCGGAATAGTCAAAACCGTTTTTTGATATTTCAGCCTTTTTTATAACCAGTAAAAAACAACTCTAGTGAGGGAAGCACAATTTGGATTAATGATAATAAAAGCTCAGAAAACAGCAAGACTGGTATTATCTAATTGCGCAGGAGTCCAACATTTTGGGGATTAAAAAATTTGGAGCAGAAATTAACAGAACGCTTTATTAGATTTGATAGTCCAAATAACTAACAATATTTTTTTCCCTCTCTGACACAGAAGTCTGTTAACAGATAACCACAACTGTCCAAGAAACAAAGCGCCTTTACTCAACCTTGCCTCACACTGACATATTCGGGTTTTGGTTTGGTTTTTTTTGTTGTTGTTTTGTTGTTTTTTTTAATTTGGTTCCTCCGTGAAGAGACAGAGAAGCTGTTTGTTTGATATCAGATGTATGAAATGAGTTATACATTTATCATATTCGCGAGCTCCTTGCTCTGTAACAATTCAAATGCTTTTAATTCAGATACTTAACTAACTGAAGCTGAAACTGAAACGTGAAAAGAACGGTGAAAGCGCTGAAAATGGCATATCGAAATAGTTGGTTTTTTTTAAATCTGCAAATTTAAACGGAGGGAGACCCCACATCAGTAAAAATAGTTGGACGCCTAAAATTTCCAATGCTTCCAATTAAAGTATTCGTAAACGAGTCAAAGATCAAATTTATATAACGTGTTACATAACAAAAATATATTACACACTTTTATGTCACCGGATATACGCCATGTTTATACAATAAATAATGTTTAGCTCAGAAGGAAAAAAAAACCGGAACAATTTTGTCTTAAAGATGCGTTTCTGCAGAATTTGGACGAAGATTTGACTTCTAACTCATCTAAGCATGAGTTCAGATACATAAAGCTCAGGTACCAGAGAGTGTACTATTGCTTTTGCCCTATATCTACATTCACACCGCACATATTCAAATTTATTCCACCATTTTATTATTCAGCTGGACATTGGTTTTAAAGTATATCTCAATAAAAAGTTTATTTTTTTTCCATGCGCCATGGCATACTTTATATGCTCTACTGTGGTAGGTCATGGCTACAAAATTAACATAACAAAGGAAATTAGCGACATGACGCTCTTACCATTGTACGTGTAAAACTGTGTCTTTACGAGGTAGTATTAGCACTGATCAATAAACTATACACTTTCTCAAATAAGAAGAAGAAGAAGAAGAAGAAGAAGAAGACGAAGAAGAAGAAGAAGAAGAACAACAACAACAACAACAACAACAACAACAACAACAACAACAACAGAATTTTATTATCTTAACACCAACTGGATCGTCTCAACTATTGTACTCCCGTTCGCAGACGTATGAAACTATTTCCTGATAGAGGTACCAGTAGCACTGACTGATAATCACTATCAGCTCTACACTTTCTCAAACGAGACCAACGACGACAACAACAACAAAACAACAACAACAATATCATTTATTATCTTGATATCCAGCCAGCCCATCTCACATATATCGTGCTTCGTGTCCCTGCCACCAATATAGTGTAGTCTATGTACATTTTTTTTTCCTTACACAGGTAGCAGTAGCAATAATCAATAAACTATACACTTTCTCAACCAACAACAAAGACAGCAACAACCATGACAATAACAACAATATAACATAATTCTGACATCCGGCCAGATCATCTTGTAAATGGCACTTTTCGTCACAAAATTTTTAAAGGGGCAGATCATAAGCTAGACGAAAGTTTCCAATTTTTGCATCATATTCAACACAAAATGAAGAGTCTCTCAGCTCAAGCAATTTATGCCATCATTTGCGCTGTCTATGAATATAATTTAGAATTTTTACAGTTTATTATGAATTAGCTGCATTCAGCCGTATGAATATTGGTACAGTATGATAATTGCACAGAGCATCTTCGGCATTTGCAGTCGGTCAACTGCGCAAAAGTCAAGAAAATAAAGATGAAGAATATCAAGATTTTTTTATAGGCCTCCCTGTTGCTACGTGTCCTGTACCCATTGCCCACTGTCTGATTCTACGTTTTCTTACATATCGTCATTAATGACGTATTGAATTGTATTTCATAAACTAGATCAAATGCAGATTTTGGTATCATTTGGCTCAGATAAGAATTTTGTTTGGACCGGTTCTGATGTGAATATCAAAATTCAGTGTTAAAGATTCAAGGGTTAAAGTAGAGATAAACACCCCAAATTATGACACTATTACTACAAAAACCCTCTTGCCAACGATATTTCAAATAATTAAGAGTCGAATCATTTGAAATATCATATTGAGGTAGCATTCCTATGGTAATTAGCATGTACATTATTGTACATGCATGCATGCACCATTAACAAGCCTATAAACAAATCTGTTACATCTGACAAGATTCTTCATAATGTAAACAGTATCCCTAGTTTTCTACACAAAATTTAGTCCGGAGAATGTAAATACTTCACTGAAAGCTCAAACTGTCATAAATATAAACAGAAGTATTAGTACAATGTCATCTTGCCTACATATAAAATAAAAGACAACAAACAAACCAGATCTACCACTTTTTGTGTTATAACTAGCAAGAGAAATGTTTGCATTTTACCTGCATGAATACATTAATTGCCGTGTTTCATACAGAAGAACAAATTTAATAGAATTTGTTGCATCTTTCTTTTCTGTTATTTCTATTGCATTAATTGTGCTACATATTATGAGGATAGGTTACTGAAAAGAACAAAAATAAATTTAACATAGACGTTTCATTTCTACTGAAGGACGTGACAGTTGTGGTTTAGTTTGCCCTTCAGTTTTGTAAAATACAACATTCTGCATGTGCATCAACACAGGTTTAATGTTATCCTCGATTGTTTGTTTCTTTGTAGTTAGTTAGTACGTTAATTAGTTGGTTAGTTAGTTAGTTAGTTAGCTAGTTAGTTAGTTAGTTAGTAAGTTAGTTAGTTACTTACTTTCTTTCTTACTTACTTACTTACTTACTTACTTACTTNGTTAGTTAGTTAGTTAGTTAGTTAGTTAGTTAGTTAGTTGGTTGGTTGGTTGGTTGGTTGGTTGGTTGGTTGGTTGGTTGGTTAGTTACTTACTTACTTACTTACTTACTTACTTACTTATTTGGTTGCATGTTTGGTTTGTTGCTTAGTGGCTGCCTTGTTTGTTTGTTTATCTGCTTGTTTGTTAATATGCTTGTTTGTTTGTTTGTTCGTTTGTTTGTTTATTTGTTTGTCTGAGACCCTTTTATCAGTATCCAGTCTATATCCAGGTTTGTTTGTTTGTTTCTTTGTTTGTTTGAATACTTCCATCAGTAGCCAGTCTACATCCAGGTCTGTTGACTCACAGCCACCAAGAGGGACATACTGGCCAGGAACCAGAGGGACACAGATGACAATGGGCGATCGTTCATCCACCATTCAGTCGCCTGCTCCATCAATCCGCAATGCGACCCAAGTTTTGGCGGCGCAATCTCTGAAAAACCAATTAGCTTTGGGACTTCCCGTAACGACCGGATAATTTAACTGGAACCCGTGCGCCTTCTCTTTCTTCCCCGACCGGCGACACCAAGTGCGCACGGTTGCCGGTTGATTCGCCACGCGACTAATTGCCACAAAATGGCCGCGGACGGTCGACGGACCAAACTAAACGTTTTGACGAAAGCCGACCCCGGGTCTCCACGGTCGGGCAAACTTGTCCCCCATGGGTGAGACATGCTTGAAGAGGGGGAGGTGGACCTCGCGCCCTTGCAACGCAATCTCCCAACGATCGAGCCGCCGAGTTTTGATTAATATGACAAGGTGCTCCCGATTCTTTTTTCCCCGTCCTCCCATTTTCTTTATTGCAAAGCTCTTCCTCGTATCCCACAATATTATTAATTACCGCTTTTCTCTCCCCTTACACATTAGCAGAATTAGCTCCCCTACTCGAGTTTTCCCCGGATGGTTTTAACCTCTAACCCATCCTGGCAAACGGAAACGCTCGTCTCAAGATGGCCGCTTTTACGGCGATTGCTTGCCAAGAATGGCGCTCCAGGGACATTCGCCCAGAGATGCCCAAGGGATGGGCTGCTTTAATGTTTATTACATTTACTATTTCTATATTGAATTTATCTAGTCCCTCTCTGTGTTTTAGTGAGTACGTAATTTGATATGGGCGCGTTCAGCCTCGTGAGTAAACACGAGGGACCGCGCGTGTAGTGACTTGTAAACATAGTAATCGTATACAACAAGGACTTGATTCGATTTGGGGGCCACTCGAGCGGGTTAGTGTTAAGTTGAAGACATAGACCATATGAATTTGCCTGCTAAAGACAGAATTTTGAAGATTATGAGAAGATCAGGTTTCGCAGATGCTCCTCTTGTTTTATTACGAGTGTCCTTTGCACTCTAGTGGGGTCTTCTCTGTGACAGAATTAAGTTTGACTTTTATTTCATCATTAATGCTGGAGTTTGTTGTTGTTTGTTTCTTTTACTGTCGTTTCGCTGAATTGTATTGCTGGTATTGTTCCTGCTTCAGTTGCTGCTGTTGATAGTGAAGATGAAGATAATAATAACGATGTTCTTTTTTTATTTGTGGTATCTGTTGTTGCGAAAATTAATTGTGACTCCTAATTCTTTATAATTGCTGAAGCTTTGGGGTATTTCTTCTGTGTGTAGGTGTGTGAGTGTGTGTGTGTGTGTGTGTGTGTGTGTGTGTGTGTGTGTGTGTNTGTGTGTGTGTGTGTGTGTGTGTGTGTGTGTGTGTGTGTGTGTGTGTGTTGTTGTTGTTTTTGGATAGCATGTTGCTGAAATTTATTCCTTTTGTTGTAGTCGCTACTCCTACTGCTGCTGCTGTTGCTGACGATGATGATGATGATGTTGTTATTTGTTATTTTATTGTTGATGTTGTTGCTATTATTGTTGTTGTTGTTTTGTTGTTTTTGTTGTTGTTGTTGTTGTTGTTGTTGTTGATGATGATGATGATGATGATGGGACGATGATTTTTATTCTTCTTTCTTCTTCATTTGCTCATGAACTATTTGATATATTTATGTGAGCAATTAAATAACTTAACCTCACTTTCTCTTCTCAAGCATTCTGAATTTTCCTACTTAGTGGGTTTATTTATCAATCAATGATGATGATGATAATGATAACGATAATGATGATAATGTCGATCTGCTCATATTTATCATTCGCCCATGGCCAGCTCTAAACCTGTGATTCTAGACTCTCTTATACAGAATAGGACGGGGATATAAGCCAGGTAATGAATTCTCCGGTTATCATAACATATATAAGTTTTGTTTCCATTATACAGCATTGAGCTGCTATTTACAAAAATATATGTCGGATCCAAATTTGAGGTATAAATGTCAACAAACATCAAACAAAAGTTGAGATATGAATCAAAGAGTTCTATTGAGATACTGTATAAAACAACCTTTTAACCACACTTTAGCGACTGTGCCATTCTGTGAACAGGTTGAAATCGTTCGGAAAGATCATTTTCGAGCATTGTGAATGTGGTACAAGTTACTTTCGCACTTCTTGTCTCATTCTAATCTCAAAATTTGTATTCACACATTTTTTCCAAAAAAAAATAAATAAAAAAGTTCAGGTCACATATTACCCTATGATACTTACTGCCCACTCGCGAAATACTTTGTATTTTAAAAATTAACAGCATATGTATAAGAGTTGCTGATATCACGGCATCCGGAAAAGAGTTCGCACAGCAAAGATAACAGAGCGAGATGTCAACATTTCAAAACTTATTTACTCTCTAACATCCATGTAGTCTACTAGTTGAAATCCTCATATCTTGCAGCCCCTATGTATTTTCGTAACGAAACTTTACACATATGAATTTCAACACCTAACGAACCAGAACTTATAAAGCGGTCCCCTGTAATTCAAATGAGTGAGGCCCGGCTGTAAGTTTGCTTTTGAGAGCCTGGCAAGCCAACGGTGTATTTGCAGAATAGTGCCTTGTGTAAGTATGGCAGAACAGAGAAAGTTCTACAACTAATGAATACGGTCAGTCTCTGGAGCTGTCGAAGATGGAGCTCAGTGAGGGTAGATTTGTCTGTGTGCAATGACGCCGAAAAAGGAGCAGCAGCAAGATGAATTACTGCACCTTGCACGAACTCTTCAGGCATGGGCCATCAAAGAATATGGACTATGCCCTGATATAACACGATTCAGACTCGAAATCTCGAATAATAAAAAAAAGTATATTTTTCTAAAAATCTTCTTTACTATAAATGCTCTTTTCCGTAAACATATACAAAGATATGTTTTATTGCATTATTTCTGTGCTATGTCCTTCACCTTCTCTAGCTTTACATCCTTCTAATCCTTTCCCTTTTCTTTACTACTTCCTCTTCCATCTCCCCATCCTCCGCAGCCTTCATATTTCTTTTTGCACTCCTTCTGTAACCTCATACTGTAATTTTATTACCAGTATTTTCAAATCGCGAAATATAACCTCACTACCAACGCTATCAACGACACGGGGACGGCCATTGTTGCCGGTCTCAGGACATAATATCCTTTGACGGGAAACATCATCTGAAATAAATGTATTCTTCCGCGTGTGTGCGGAGACAAGAAATTACCGAAGACAAGGAACACCTCGAAAAAATTCCAACCATCTTCCGGACGCCAAAACCTCGCTGCTTTATCCAATTTTTGCTGGGCATTTTTTTCTGTTTATGTTATTTCGGTGGCCGTAAATAAATAGGAAAATTTGATAGCTCCGAAAATTATGTAAAACGGCCACGGGCAGATGACTTAATCTGATAGGCGGTTTCAATAGCGCGCACTTAGTCCGCGCGCTTAACAAAATTAGGGCACACTAAAACAATTTTGCGGCTCCAAATCTTATTTCCCAGAGAATCGCTTTCTCCATATAAACCCGAACGCGCGCTTTGCCGTTCAGCTTGGACTTCAAGACATGGCTCTGGACATAGGCAGGATGAGCAGCCCAGATCTACTCACGGTTTTGATTTCTGGCAATCCAAAAGACTCCTGGATGAAGATAAGGTCAAAGATGTGGAAAATGTTCAACCCGCTGTGTACTCTGGGTAATTAAAATTTCATCAGTGTGACCAATTCAAGGTGCGAGGGAAAGAAGAGTTTCGAGGAATTAAAAGGCTTCGGAGGATGTGGTGTTTTAATCGATTCTTAATGGAATTACCAGACCATCAGTGGTGAACTGTTTACTCCACCGGCAATTGTATGTATCGTTTTCCACACTCTCTATACTACTTTACAGAAAGCAGAAGACAAAAGAGTTCTAACAGCAATGACATGAGACGTAATGTGAGTATAAGGAGAATTGAGCTGATAACTGAGCAGTTTACAAATGTATTTGGAAAGTGTGTCACTGTGATTCAAATACTAAACAATGTGAAATGTCACTTTTGAACGGAAAAGATCGAAATGCCGCAAGCTTGCTATAATCCATACCACGAAATGGATCAAACCCCTTCGGTCTGCAAACCAAGTACGTTGATCACATCATCATAGAGGCATAGCAATGGAATCATTACGTGCTCCGTGTCTAATTCCTTCTTAAACTTCCTTGTGTAAATCTTAGTTGAGAACGTGCGCATTAACAATGGGATATTTTACTGTCGTAAGACTTACATTAACTCTGCATGTTGAATGCTACTAAGGGTGCATTCAGCACCGATGCACTAATGTAATTCTCGTGGTAGCAAGACATCCTATTGTTGATGGCTCATCGCTTAAATGTGTAACCTGTGAAATGCTCAACCCGTTTGTAACGTACAGTCACCTCCACTTAATCGTAACCCTCAGGAGCATAGGAAAATTGCTATTATCAGTGTTTTGGTTTGGTGATCGAGAAGATACAGCAGTGCCGTATATGAAAAGTAATGTGTCTAAGCGGTAGTTGGAATTAAACGACTTGCAGTCAAGAGAAATCGAATGTGCTGTACAAGATTGCATGAAGCTTTTACTCCTTACACTTCTATAAATTCGTGTATTAACGAGAGCTCTCTATTCAAATATTAACCCGCAATGATATATTGACCCCTTAATGCAACTTTGTCTTAAGTGCCAATTTTATCAAAAGGGATTTAAAACCATGGTGCGGTGCACCAGGAGAAGGCCTCTTAAAGTAACTTTGTCTCATCTCCATCGTCAATGAAACGAGAGAGTTATTAAAAATAAACACTTTGTCTTATGAACTAAATCTATCATCAGCCAAAAATTTCAACTCTGGATTTTTCAAAACTTGACCTGTGGCGCTTAAGACAAAGTTGCATTAAGGGGTCGATATTAAGAGCTACTAATTTGTATCTTTGGAATTAACTCTTCATGGAAATATTTGCGTTTTAAGGGTGTTCTACTGCTCACATCGTGATCAACAATGTATCGGAGTTTTAAGTTCCAGACTAGAAGGAATTTAAAGTGCTGTTAATTTCTTTGGTGAACTATGACTTGTTTTCCATGAAAATCCTGGATTATCGCCATGTCTACATTTCACCAGCTATCTAGTGAACACGCAAGCCAGGAAACTAATCTGCGACAAATGGACGGACGGATAGATGGACAGGTGGATGGGCGGATGAATGGATCAGCAGATAGAAGAGTGGTCGACAGACAGACAGACAGACAGACAGACAGACAGACAGACAGACAGACAGACAGACAGAGAGACAGACAGACTGCTGCTTTCCTGAGTTAAATATCTTATCATGTGAGATGTTTTCTGCAGTGACTATATAATATTAAGAAAGGTCTTTTCCACGCAGTACTTTAAGACATGGGTCAGATCCAACTAACCCTGTCGGACTTCAACATTTTCTTACTAGTATAATGGTTCTTACAGCGCTCTCAAAACTCTCTCAAATGTTTATATGCATTGTGTGACCTGGATGAAAAAATTCATAAACATTTGCAAACAAAAATTCAGTTAAATGCTTTCGTCTCCTCACTGATTTATGTAAATACGTTTGTCTTCATAAATGTTTGCTTTTCTGATCATTTTGCTCTTCTATACTTCTAAGATTAGTTGCGAATTCGTGCTTGGTTGGTTTAAAGTTCTTGTACTAATTTGCTTGTGTGTAAAGGGTTTCATGTCTAGCTTCTGCACCATGCATTGTCTTTCTTCCAGGGCTTTATTCTTTTCGCGATGAGATTTGGGGGATGGGGGTTGGAGGGGGGCGGGGGAGAGGCAAGAATATATGAACTCTCTTAAACACAGCTTTGAACGGGTGACAAAATTATTGATATGTTGCTTCATGCCCAGAGGCTGAGAGCTGGAGGTCTGAACACAAACTAATCAATGGCATCAATAATTAATGGGCTGGATGTGTGATCATGACGACAGTTCTGAAGATGGAAGGACGGGCATTAAGACTTCTCTACGTTTTGGGGAGGAGATAGAAGGGAAGGGGAATGTAGAGAGAAACAGAGAGAGAGAGGAAAGAAAGGCGGTCTTTCAATTACTAAACTATGTCTGTTTCCTTCACAACATACCCTGTGTTTTGCTTTACATTTTAAGAGAACGGCATAACACAGAAAGTATTTTTTTTTTGTTGTTTTCAACTAAAGAAATTTAAATAAATTCCGCGATTTCTGACAATGAAGTTGGAAACTTTTCTCCCTTTTGTGGATATTTTATAAGATTGAGAAATAATTTTTGTTTAACAAGATTGTCAATTCTTGTATGAAATAATTTTTGGAATGCCGATACGAAGAGTAGAGGAAAATACAGAGATACGAACCTCGAACCGCTTTATAACTCTCCACAACACTCCACATGTCCAGCGAGAGAGAGAAAGAGAGAGAGAGAGAGAAAGAGAAAGAGAGAGAGAGAGAGAAAGAGAAAGAGAGAGAGAGAGAGAAAGAGAAAGAGAGAGAGAGAGAAAAAAAGAAAGAGAGAGAGAGACAGACAGAGAGAGAGAGAGAGAGAGACTTTAATACAATTTCACAGTTAGAATCAATCAAGAAGTAAGACAGACTGAAAATCATAATATTACAGTAAATCTTAATTATCACTATCTGAATGACAATCACCTTTATTGTGACGTTTTTCTTTTTACTGTTGGGTTTGCCTTTCATATGTTGAGAGTATACCGACTTTTTTCTAGTGCTTTAAATTTCAAACACTCCATGAAAATTGTGTCAACATTTGATTTCTTCCTAATTCACATTTACAACAAGGATACAACATAGCGCAGATATGAAAAGCTATGAATAAAAAATTATGTTATACAGTATATAGTATTTTCTCGCATAATTTCTCATCTCATGCGTTGTGAGACAGACACTCCTGACTGAGCGGTCATGAATTATAGTTGTAAAATTTGGGCTGTTCAGTGGTCTTTTTATGTAGTTTTTCTAATTTTGAAAGAAAAGTTTAAACCACCATGATTACCGATCTTAACAGAACTATCATCTCAACTATTATCCACATTGAACGATAGCGTCGTATTTCATTATTTGAGAGCTTGCGCATTAACGATGAGGTCTCTCACCGTCGTAGCAGTAATGAATGCATCCATAGTAGTGGTCAACATGAAGAGTTAAGTGAGAGCTTGCGCATTAACGATGGGATTTCTTACCATCGTAGGAATTATATTCATTTATTGGTGATGAATGCATTCTTATGGGCATTCAGCATGCACAGTTATTATAATTCTTACGACAGTAAGAGATCTCACCGTTAGTGTGAAATTCTCATTTATAATTCTTGCATTTGACTAACTTTGGATACGCTGTTACACGCCAGTACGGACGATATACATTGTCTAATGGATTCTTATCAACGGTCAGAAAATGTACACAATAAAAGGAGGAAAATTTCCAGAATTTCATGCCATTTGTTGCTACAAATACGACCTCAGGCTAGGAAATATATCAGGATAATATAAATACATGAACTGATTATCATCATTATAACTTGTTCATCGTTACCAGCATCATTATTAATTATCGTCGCATTACTTTTACATATAGGTTTGTACTTTGGTTAAAAAATAAAAAGAAATCCTGACGCATTCTTTGAAACTCAGGTTGGAGTTAAGATTAACTCACGCTACTGTTTTTCTGCGTTTACTTTTATGTTGAATGTGAGCATCTTTTTCTTAAATTTTTATGGATAGCGTTATGTTTCATTCAGTTTTTATCTTGAGTTTGTTGCTGGTCAATGCAGTCGCTGTTGCTGTTTTATCGTTTTCGTTAGTTTTGATTTTCCTGATGTTAGTTTTTTTGTTACTGATGTTAGTTTTGCTGTCACTGAATACTGTTCTTGTGTTGGAAGTGTAAAACTGTTGTTAAAGTTGTTGCTACAAATATATATACATAGTTTTATTGCTGCATTTATTGATGTTAATGATGATGAAGATGTATTGATGATAATGACGACGACTGTAATGACAAGAAGGACGTCGGTGATTAAATCTACTGTATGAGGACATTTGTATCTAGCCTTCAAATATGCAAGAAATAATAGTGTACTTGATGTTTGTTTTAATATTCTATTCCTTTGTAGTCTAGTGTAATAATCATCTGTATTAATGTGAGGACACTTTCGATTTCCAGCTAGCGAGTACTCCTTTTTGGACAGATAGTTACGTAAAGAATGGGAATGGACGAGCACGTTCTGAAACAACCCCCCTCCACCCCCGCCCCTCTTCTTTCTTCCAAACAATAGTCGATATACATCAACAATGGAGGCTTTAAAACTGGTTTTTTATTTTTATTTTGAAAAGTATGTTTAGTATAAATAACCTAAAATTGATAATTTACGTTATTTTATTTGATTTACAATAAATACATCAAAACCATGTGCGTTTCTTTCACGGAGGTACAATGAAACTTAAATTTTGTGATATGAAAGTAAAAAAACAAAAAGTTAACATTATCTTATGCTTTGTACTTTGTTCACTTTTGGTACTTTTCATATAATGCAGATGTGACTAAGATTCTTAGCGCACCTCGTCAAAGTTCCTCGTGCAAAACTCGTATTCAACATTCGCTGTCGTAAAAGTTTTGTGAGATATACTATAGAATTTACTTTACATTCTACTTGTATGCAACCAGCAGCTTTTATTTTGTAAGCAACATCATCCGCTGACTAGATTAGAGACACGTCAGAGGAAATGAGCAAGAACATCAACTTAAAGAGTGTATTACAAAACCGCACAGTTCCACGTACTGAGGATTAGATTAGCTCTTAAGAAGAAGGTCGATATTATGTCTTTCGGCTAATCAAACTTCATTTTGAAGAAATCGGAACTTCAAACTCAGTTTGTTTTAGCATGAAGGAATAGCGTGCATTTTCTTAATACGTTGTTGTCCTCGATCTGAGGCAAATATTCAATCCCTATGTATCTTTAGTTTGTTTGTTTTCTTTTCTTTTCTTTGTTGTGTCGAAGGTGCCACACAAAACTACAAATATTGATCAGATATGGGCTAGATAATTGACAGTGTCAAAGACAAACAGGACATACAGATGTTTCCGTGATGTTATTTATAGTCTTTAATGAAAACGCTCACACGAATTANCAAAACTCGTATTCAACATTCGCTGTCGTAAAAGTTTTGTGAGATATACTATAGAATTTACTTTACATTCTACTTGTATGCAACCAGCAGCTTTTATTTTGTAAGCAACATCATCCGCTGACTAGATTAGAGACACGTCAGAGGAAATGAGCAAGAACATCAACTTAAAGAGTGTATTACAAAACGCACAGTTCCACGTACTGAGGATTAGATTAGCTCTTAAGAAGAAGGTCGATATTATGTCTTTCGTCTAATCAAACTTCATTTTGAAGAAATCGGAACTTCAAACTCAGTTTGTTTTAGCATGCAGGAATAGCGTGCATTTTCTTAATTCGTTGTTGTCCGTACCGATTTGAGGCAAATATTCAATCCCTATGTATCTTTATTTTGTTTGTTTTCTTTTCTTTTCTTTGTTGTGTCGAAGGTGCCACATAAAACTACAAAAATTGACCGGATATGAGCTAGATAATTGAAAGTGTCAAAGACAAAAAGGACATACAGATGTTTCGGTGATGTTATAAAGTCTTTAATGAAAACGCTCACACGAATTAATTTCGCCCGGTGACCAAAAATTAAAACAAAGCTAGATTTAATTTGAATAACGCAGTACCAACAATTACAGTAACAGATCTACGAATCCCATGAAAGGAGAAAGAATTTTCATTTTTCCATGCAACCAGGTAAAAATTAATGTACAAACTCTCCGACTTTGTTATATTCTCAGATTTATATAT
>JAWQUT010000063.1:2347570-2434832 GCA_033807755.1 Ellobium chinense | reverse complement strand
CAACGTTATTTAATTTTTTTTTTAAAAGAAAGGGGGGGGGGTGCTTTAAATCAAATAACATCATCTTACAATAACGTGTGCTCTGTTGTTAAATATTCGAGGACATAGGGTTTATTTCGAATACAGTTTCATGTATTTACTACGCTGATTTAGCTTGTGTTTTCAAAGCTTTAACCTGGGCGGAGACTATAATTACTTTCGCAGCAAGTGCGACATTACAATGGCAGTTCATTCTGTCAGCCATTTTGGTGGCCGAAATTATTACAATAATTATGTCATGCTGTAAGCATTTTACATTTTTGTGTATGTCTGTAGACACGTTTTATATCTATAGAAGCTATTCATTACTTTTATTTTCCAATGTGTGATTGTAAAGATCACATTCTAGGAGTGAGCACAGCAAACGTGAAAGCTCGTGAACAATATCCATTAATTTCAATATGGTCCCTTTTTTTTGTCTTTGCGTATATTTCCTTCTCCGAATCTGATATTGTTGTCCTTATTTTTGTATAATATTTGTTCAGTTTCAGTTTACGTGTCTCTTTGGCAATAACAAATTAATCTTCCAATAGTTTCCCAGACTCCTGCCTCTTCCATATTATGATATAAATATTGCGCTGATCCCTGTTGTACTGAATATTTTCTTAGGGGCAAAAGCAAATTTTATCATGATTTCAAGAGTCCTAGAATCATAAAAGTATGTATATTCCGTAATAGATAGTATATCTCTTGTTAAAAAAGTTTCAGCAGCAGTCTGAGCAAATTGTCCCATTGCGTCATTTTTTTTTCTTCTTTTGCCTCTCGTTGTATGGTCACTCATCATTAAACAATATCTCTCCGAAAGTGATAAATTAATTTAAGGGCATAATTGTGAGGAAGCCGATTTCTTTAAACCTGAGTCCAGACTTGTACATATTAAGCTGCAAAACACTTCAGACACGTCTTTATCTGTCTTGGAAGCTTTAAGCTCAGATTTTCCACTTTTCATTTATAAAATGTAAAACTAAACTGTAACTATAGGTCTGCGAACCATTAAGTTTTCTTCCGTAGTTTACTGCGAATAGAAGAGTTCATCTGTTTGGAAAATTGTTATCAAGATTTGCAATTGAAGGAAATAACGCAACATAATATGACGATCATGGTAATGATAATTTCCGAGCCTTTGGAACAAAAACTCTGCTTTACAAATGAAGTTACAGTAATTAACCAAGAGGAATCTGGTGATGAGCTATTGATGCATTGATAAAAGTTTTAAATTCACTTACCTGATCCGAAAACGGGAGGTTGAGGATGATGGTCTCGGGGGCGTGGCATCATGCTGCAACTTCCGGCCGGACCGAGGCCAGGTGGGTTGGCCCCCATGGTTGGAAAAGACCGTACGCCGTTGTACCTGCCATAGCCTTGACCCATCTGGGAGAACATGTTGGCAGAGTCCGGATAAGAGCACGGGATATTGCAAGGGTTGCCGATGCTCGCGTCCATGGTAGGAAGACCGCAATTGGTGGCATCAAAACTTGGCTGATTGAGATATGGGTAATCCATGGTCGATGTCCAAAATGTTGTGCAGAGTTAATGACTTAAAAGGCTTTCAAGATTTAGCAAACTGTCGAACGTTTATACTAGACAGTCTCTCAAGTTCCTGAGCACTTTACGGTGTCAGTCAATACAAGTACTGGCAAAATCTAGCAAACTTTCTAGAGTTGAAAGAACGTGTCTTGACTTCAGAAGTACTTTGCAGTGTCGGTGACCTCAAATATTTCACAGATCTGGCAAACTGTAGCAGTTTCAATGAGAATGTATCAAGTTTCTGATTCAAGACGTTTTTGCAGTGTCGCCCACCTCAGAAACTTCGAAGTTCTTACAAACGGTTGACAGTCTAAGGAAGATGTGTTGAGTTCAGGAGCTCGCCTGTCTAGATCTAAAATAGTCTTCACAGATGGCAGTGCTTAGAGATTTCCACTGGACCTGAAAGTTACGTGAATGGAAACATCAAGAATCGTTACAGAAGTCATTGAATTTATGGAAGCTTGCTGAAACAAAGACACTATGACTTATCAAGTGTTAGAATTCTCAATTTGCTTAAGACATTGTTATGGTTCTGAATAACACTCAGATATCTGTGCCAGTGAAACCTTTGGCATTCAATTGATCAAGTTCCTTCACAACAATAAGAGACATGTCCGGGAACACCGGAGAAGAAGAAGAATTCTTTTCTTAAGCACGGCCTCCAAATAACATTAAAGTTAACAAATCATACTTGTTAAAATCAGCACAGTATGCATTTTCCTGATGTAATGAAGTCACTTACTCCGGAGGAATAGTACTTTTAATCATTTTTAATTGATCACACATCACACAAAGCATCATGTAAGCTAAAATTATACGTGGGTGATTTTCCGTTACATTACTACTGTTTTCCACGCACAATCATATTTAACGATACAAGTCAATCCTGATGTAAATTTCTTATCTTCCAATAGTAATTGAGCTAGACGAGTACTTCAAACTATAGTTACCACATTAAAATTTACGATATTGGATACAGACTCTAATAAACAAATATCAGCTGTGAGTTATGGACGATTCTCGGGAAACAAAAAAAATAGAAAAGTTTTAAAAAAAATGATTTTGAGAGAGAGAGTTTGGTTTTTCTTGCCTTGAGTATTCTGGCAACACAATATCTATTTCTCTCTAGGTTAAGCCTTCAGTTTTTAATGTTTAAATTGTCATGAATGCCTGAAAATTGGAAGTTCTTTGATAAATTATAAAAACCGCTGCTAGCGTTACATTAGGCAGCCGTAACTCTTTATGTAGATGGCACAATGTTGAAGATTACATTACATTAGATTACATAACATAATTATACGTTTATTTGAGATCAAACCTTTGTCATCATTTTCTGAACATGAAAATAAATAAAAAATTAATTGGTCCTCTTTATTATGCCAGTTAACATATTTATCTGAGATGAATTTGGAGATTTCTTCATAACAAATCTCAGATCCGGTTAACAATAATTAAATATACTAATTTCAGGCGGCATATTCTATTATGGGCGCCAGCAAGGGTGATCTTTACTCGCGCTGGACGTAATAATCCAATCTCTGGCGGCTGTAATAGAGAAACCGATACTAAACTAATAATTTGAAGCTGAGAGAGGAATTCGAATCATAATTTAATACATCCACGCATGATCCAGTACCCGAATAAATCATTTTTTTTTCTTTCATTCACAGTTTGATTCCTTGTCCTCTCGCGTCCCCGGCTATCGGTATCGAATCTTGATTAAAATATTAAGTTAAAGACACAATCTGATGTACTGAAAGGTCTCGAGTGTGGTGCCGATGGTGTTCAGGATATCCCTAGACGAGGAAGTAACGAGAGAAGAAATGCATCTCTACAATGATGTAGACCGACTAGGTAAATTCAGTTAAGCGTTTCCCAAGGCAGGTTGTTCTCCTAAAATCTTACTAACCTTCTCCTAGAGGGCGCCTAATTCTCAGGCGTGCACTAGCCCTCAGATCGTTTCACTACCAGATTCGATTAGGCCTCGGTTCAACCCGACTCTAAAAAGATGCACGGCTAAATTCTATCTGCCTTATATCTAATTTAGGCCCCCGCCCGGATAAAACGATCATTGAGTTTAGAAAGTGAGAAATTCGCTAAACGGCCGCAGCTTATGTACGCGCGGCCGAATAATCGGATTCTCGGGCATGCGCCACGATGTTTTCCACTATCATAGAACCTCCCCCATAAAGTGTTAGGGGGCACCACCCCCCGATGGCCATTTGCCGGTCAATGCTGGCACCATGTAATGCGGACAGTTATTTTGGCACCGCCTCCGATCGATAGACCTCTGAGTTCCAGCCAAACACCCGACATTCTTGCTCACGTTCGCTGGTCCTGCATGCTACTCATTGGCTGTCGGCGATGGAAGATCGAGGCCAAGAGGAAAAATCGATCGGCTGGATTTCCATGAGGATGAAGGCTTTAGGAGTTGAGTAGTGATGAGGCATTATTTATATGCGTGTTATTTATTCATCTCGCTATCTATTTCTTTGATTATTCATGGGTTTGTCCGGTCACTTACTGATTTATCTTTCATTCAATGGCTCACACACATACTGAAGTACTCACTTACTCGCATGCTTATTCATTCATTTATAACATTACTTACACATTATTAGCGCCCTAACTTACACACTCAATTACGCATTCGCCTATCTATTTCTTTATTTGCTCACCTACTCAATTACTATTTTTTTTTAACTCACATGTTTTAGCATACATTTTTTGGTCATTCCTTTAAATGCACACTCACTCACTCACTCACTCACTCACTCACTCACTCACTCACTCACTCACTCACTCACTCACTCACAGATACTCTGAGATAACACTGTGGTTCCTTTTTGAAACATGGGCATGACACACTGTCCTCAGATGAGTCATATATAAATAAATATCTTCATTCTGATTTTGACTGTATGCTTCAATTTATTCGTCTAAAAAAATTCTTTCCTGTTCTGCAGCCCATGTACATCACCAGACCTTCTGTTCAGCTCTTGAAAATAATTTCTGACCGTAATACGGCTTGCAACAGTGACGTCAAGCCGACAGAACAAATCGTATATAATTCACAAAATGAAGGGATCGAAAAAATTTTAACTCATAAGAACCATTCAGAACTGTTGCTTGGGGACTCACCAGATTCACGCAGGGTTCATGATAATATTCCCATTCACACCAATAAAGCAACTCTTCATTTCACATTTTGGGAGCTTGTGCATTAACCATGGGATCTCTTATTACTGTAAGAATTAAATTAGTTCAACTGTGCTGATAGCGACCTTAGTAGCTGAAAACATGCAGAGCTAAAATATTATTTTTACAATGGTAGAGACCCCATCGTTCTCAATTCTTAGTTGTTGTCCGTAAATCTTTTGGGCTTGATTATACTCATAAACAAAGCTTACGTCCCACCGCGCATTAAGAGACCATTAATTTTATAAGTGAGGCTTCATCCAATGTTTGATAAACAAAGTTCAGTCTCTTTCAGGGATCTAAGAGTACAGGTTTACTTATTAAAAGATACAAGGTCTCTGTAAGCAGGTAAAAAAAACAAAAACAACAAAGGCATATTCTATAAATTAGATCAAATGTCAACAATAATATTTTGCTACCCGGTGCTCGGGAGACAAGAAAAGCGGGATCACAGCCAACAAGACAACAACCTAGGATGGAAAGGGGAAATAAGTACAGAAATTAAGTATCGTCATTATGCCGTCGCTGATCAAAGAGCATGCGACGCTAGGAGGGGTTATGTCTTATCAGTACCGTGTAGGTGACTAACATGAGCCTTGTTACACTGTGGCATATTCATTTAGGTAGGACCCGAAAGAGACAATAGCAATTACTTCCATTATTCTGTCATGGAAAAGAGCAGTCTAGTCGGAGAAGTCAGAAAAAACAAAATCAACGTGGCTAGTGAGATTGGGTTGTTAGATGAAAAAATGGCTGTTCCAACTGTGATATAAACAGGGGAATTTTATAGAGGAAAGAAAACTTGGTATTATGGAGAGAGCGGGAATTTAACAGAAATAGGATATTAAGCGACATGACTTTATTCGGAAACTATTCTATTGGCAACATTTCCTTAGAATGTCAAGTCGGTCCTGAGGAGACTGTGGAATTTTATGCATTAACCTTAAACAAAAGAAAAATTTTTGGGTAGTAACTGTTTCGTTAGGAATTTATTTTCTTCATGCTAATAAATTACTTGTATGCGATTGCATTTTTCTTCAAATTTTATCTTTGTGGAATGTAACCACAGGTTTCTGGCATCTTTTAATAGACTAAAACCTCGAGATCACTCATTGTATACAACTCTACTGATCCACTAAATTTTAACATTTCCCTTTTCTGGGCCCTGCCAGCCAAATTTCAGGGTGTAGAAGTATAGAAGAAGACCATATTTGCACCTTTCAGATACAGTCTGAGCTCTATAAATATGAAATAAAGTGTGTTTATGTATCAGCATACGGTCAAATCCAGCCTAAAAAGACACTGGGAACCAAGTCAGAGAAAGAGTGTCCGTCTTTGAAAGGAATTTGTGCAAATTTCGGGGCGATGAGCCCCATCAGAAAATACGGTCGCGGACATATAGGTCTACTGTAACTTCCATAGGAAAACAATTTCGAAATCACGGTAGTATCTGCACAGTAACACATTTCATTTACAAAGAAGAAGCGGTTAAAAAACCCAAGGTTTCAAAGATTATATGGCCTAACCAATACATGACGACAACCAGTAGTTCCTTACAAATGTCGACACCTTAAATATGTGTTCGTCTTGCAGATATTTTTATTTGTTTTTTTCTCCAGTTGTCAAGTCATTATGCTACTTGGTCACAGATTTGGGGCAGCCGTATGGCACTTCAAATTAGAACAAACTTTAAACAATGATAAGCAGCAAGCCATTGAATGTCCACAACGAGTTCCAGAATAAGCAATCTCGCAATCGAACTGGGCAATGTTTCGATATTTCATACCATTCATGAAACGAGAAAGAGTGGACAGTGTCACATTAGGCAAACAATGAAGTAGGTCAATATGTAGGCAATACGAAAGGTCGTTTCTCAAACCCACTCGCCATATAAGTGGTCGTGATACAAAGGTACTCACTAGACCAGGTTCGATATTGCGTCTGTGCATGTATAAGGCTTTTTGAGGTTGAAAGTTGACCTCATTGTTTGACATTAAGATCTATGACTTCGCTTCAAAGGTCTTTTTTGTTCAAACGTGGATGGGTCTCGGGCAGACCCAAAAAAAAAAACAACAACAACAAACCGTAATTGTTTTACATAGCATGCAGTCTATGCAAAATATGCAAACGATGCTTTATTAATATTAGTCTACCTCGCGACTAGGTCTACGGTTGTCCAATATTTAAGTCTTCTAATGTCATTGCGTTAATTAAGATTCCAGCGGTGGATCAGCACTAGGGTAGGAATCTTCTATTTACACATCTAATAGGAGGCGATGTGGCTCTGTGAGTGCTGACATTGAAAGTACCAAAGCATCCCTGATTATATGACTGTATTTCCTCAGGCGAACCCTAAGTTATGCCATATCGATAAATTTTGTCAGAGTTAGTCTCTCTCAAAATCGCCCCAGTAAATTTCTTCTTTCAGTTGATGTTGGTGGTGAGAGTTTTTGGCGGTATTCGTAGTCCCCCAGAGCGGTTGCCCTATTCGTATTATTACAAAAACCCTAAAACAAAATTCCATAGATGAAAAATATCAGGGATGCAAAACATACAATCTGACAGAACACTAGAATAGCTACAGTTCAATAGGAGCCTACATTTTCCATTGTTTCCCAGTTCTAAATAAAAAAACCCGAAACGTTTCGGGAATTTTAATTATTCAATGATTGATTAAACGCATGACCACTCCAATATTGTGATTACCATTGTGTGAAGATGTGTTTGACAACATGCAATAAAATGTTTTCCATAAGCCGTTAGCCAATTTATTTTCCTCGCAAAAAATTCCAGCCGCTCCGAGCATAACGGTCCTGTTTTTTATTTCGCCAGAAAGTGGTTTTTTTTTGTTTCAGCTGTTTGACTCGGCGTCCCATAACCCCCGCCAGCTTCCGGCTCGTCTTCACGCATGCGTGCCGAGGAGGCCCGGAAACAACATGGTGTTTTGATACCCAATCATTCCGTTAAGGGATCCGGTGGCGCGGCGCCTTTTCCTGCTCACTCACGTGTTTGTGTAGAATAATTGCTCACTTTAAACGTCCCCCTAAGCCACGCCCACCCATCTGTCCACCTTTACACCTTACTGAGCCAGGGTGAACAGGGAGAGCGGAGTGGTGAGGGATGGCGAGAGTCCCCGAGCCATTTCGCGCAATAAATGTCGCAATCTATGATAACAGGTCAAATTATGAAAATGTAACTGGATTTAATTTCACGATTTTTAATTGTACAAAATAATTATGATAATTAAAACTTTTATTAATCATTTGCAGATTTTCATAAAAATTTTGACGCCTCTCACAGATTTCTAGGGGAAAAAAGCAGTAAAGCTAATGCCTTTGCTCGGTTTTGTTGGGTTTTTTGTGTGTGTGTGAAGGGCTGTTTGATAGGGACCATTCTCGGCCTCTCGGATTAATTTTGTACTTTCTGTTTCATTTCAACTGTTGTCTCCAGAACAATATTCAGGCAAATTCAGATTAAGAAAACTTAAAATACGGTCCAGTGAGGTTTATCACACTCCCTATGAGAATTTAAAAAATAGCTTTGATTAAGTTGTAAATGCGGTTAAGCGATCTTCTTTTGCTTTTTACTTGTACAGCTAATAGCTGTTTTCTGAAAATGTTGCGCATACGCAAGAACTGCAGTTGAGCGCACCACAGTTTAGTGAAGTCAATACAGTTGTTGATATGAGACTGTTTGAAAAAGAACTCCTAGCACTACCACACCTTAAAATAGTACATACCGCCATTGCGCTTCGACAATCGGCTAAGTCAGACTAACACCATTTCCGTAATAAGAGTACCATGTTGTTCATGAGATCACTACCCATACTGATACGTTAAAAAAAATTGAGCCAATGTTTTTTGCCAAAACTCAGGTTGCAAAGATACACGCTGACTCCGTTGATTTGTCNCCCCACCCACCCCCGGCCAAAGTTCTCTCTGAAGTGTGAAAAATGATTAAGGCCATTTTTGAAGCACAATGACGACCGTGCATTTCGAAACGAAAATGCACCAGTGAAAATGCACCAGTGCTTTTTTTTTTATTTTTTATAAAAACACTGACTTTCAGCAATGCACTCATGAATAAACTTCATTATTGGTGAAATGCCTTTGGGATTTGTGAAATGTTAACATGCTGCGTTATCTACTGTGATGGAGACAGAAAACAGCGTATTGTGTCTCCTCATGCTTAAATTTATCGTTGTGCTCACGTATAGGGTCGTAGCCACAAAATAGGTCAACTGCGAATTTTTCCATCATGTTTTTCAGCAGTTCTGATGACAGTTTCGAGAATTATGTATGGCTTGTATGAAAAAAACAAAAACACAGGGTCTTTAGCATTTTATGAGAACTTTGTATTTTTATGCCAAAATTTAAAAAAAACTAGCGAAGTGGTTGTATGATCCTACGCGATTAAGTTTTTTCCAGCTGTTTGGTTTGTGAAATACGCGGTTATAAATCAGCACTGACGATGTCTATAACGCTGAGAATCGAGGGAGTTGAGATGAAAGAATTTTAGAAAGCAATATACTTGGGTCTGCGGTAATTTTCCTGTGTGAAAATGCACGGATCGCCCTTGCGGTCAGGCTCTAGGGCTTCTGGGGACTATGTTACACCGAATGACACTTGTGACATTGTTGACATCTGATGACACACACGCACTCAGGGGCCCCCCGGCCCTCGTCACTTCTGGGGCCTCTGTTGGCCTCCGTCGGCAGAACGCAATCAACGATAACTAAATTAGCGAAATTCTAGTTTTGCTCACCAAATAGTCCGCTCATGATGAGAAGTGAGGAGAAAGAGCCTGTGCCTGTGTGAGTGCGTTTTTCTGTGTGGATGGGTGTGAGTGTGAATGTGTTAGGTTTCGAAGTTTGTTGCTAAAAATGCGCGTGAAAAAAGTTAATGAGTGTGGCGATAATGATTTTGGAGGTTGTTCGTACCTCTTTGTGCCGCGCGGGTGTGACAGTAAATAATTACCAAGGGACCTGGCATTTTGCTGGCCACAAACCAGACAAAAGGGACCTAGGGGTGAAATTAAAGGTGCCGTTCCGAACTCCAAATTTACACCTGGGGTAGATAACTCGTCGAAATAAGCTAAGCACTTTACAGAACTGAAGACCGGAGGTCGCAGGAAAAGTTCACTCAGTACGTCCCAAACCAGCCATTTTTGTTTGCTTGTTTTTCTCTATATTTTTGTCTTAAAAACGGTGGTGCTATTGTTGTCATTATTTTTCGTTGTTAGTTTTGATAAGATTTCGGTCATTTTCATGATCATAAGAATGTACCGTATATAAACAAAACAAAATGAATTAGTACCGCTCTGTAGCGCTGCCAGTCCTGCATATCGAACTCAAAATTCTCATCTCTTCATTGAACATATTCTTTTTTGTAGATTTTGTGTCGGAGAGCGGCGTGAATTCTTAAAAATTATTAATTTGATTTAAAACAGTCATTTAATCACTTTAATCAAGTTTTATTTTCGTAATTTTCAGTGCACTGATTACTTCTAGTGAATAGAAGCAAAAGTAAACCAAACTGACTGGCGCAAAACAAAACAAAAATAGTTATTCCTATAAGTTTTCGTGTGGGCTTAACCAAATGCGTTGTTTTTCTTGCTCATAGTGACGTCTACAAGAACAATTTAGGAAACTTTCAGAGGTGAAAAGCTAGCTTTGTGGTCGATGTAATAAGCCTAATATAATCTGTAAGGTTTAGCAGCAGATACGAAACTAAAATGAAAACATTCCTCAACGCCAATATCGTCACCACTACAACCAATACCATTATTACCGGTGTTACCACAAATACCATCACCAAAATCACCACCACAAATGGCAAATATTCACAACAACAACAACAACAACAACAACAACAACAACGAAACGAATTGCAACCATTGCCAGCAGCAAAAACGCAACTCCACCAATGACTAACAAAGCAGTAACGGTACCACCAAACTCATTCTCATGCAAATTCGTGGTACTTTTGATGTTGTCGCAACCGCACAGTCACTAAACACCATTCTTCTCTTCAACCACTTTAATCATGTTCAAGAACTCTCATATCTGTTTACAACCCTATCAACATTCTAGCCTCGTGCGACGCGATGTGATCAAATAGAAACTAACTAGGAAACAAACATCGCTTTTGCGGTGGTAGTTAACGCCTCAAAACAATCTTTCTTTGTTGGTGACTTCCGATAAAACTTCGCTTGTAAACTTTGCAGATAGTCTAGTTCTTTATTCTAATCAATGGTTTTTGCTGATCGTTAGACAGACATGGTGACCATTTCTAATCAGATAAAATTTCGGTTACGGGGCCTTGTCTTCTTGTTTAAGTGGCTTGGACTGTGTCTGGGATAACCCAGATGGACCCAGTTCACTAATTAAAAAAAAGTTGTTGCCTCGACAGAAGGTTTTAAATATCTTTTCCAGAGACGAGGTATTCTCTCAGCTCCTCTCTGTATTTCTCTTTTCTCATTCTCTCTCACTCATTCTCTCCCTCTCTCTCTCTCTTTCTCTCACTCTCTCTGTCTCCCTCTGTGTCTCTCTCTCTGTGTCTCTCTCTCTGTCTCTGTCTCTCTCTGTCTCTCTCTGTCTCTCTCTCTCTCTGTCTCTCTCTTTTTCCCATTCGTTAATAAATCCGTTTACTCGCTAACTCACTCATATCCTCATTCAGTCTCTTGCCCATTCACTTAGGCAAAGAGTCAATCAGTCATTAAAAAATACAGAAAAATCAGTCAGGTATTCTCTCCTCTCATTCCCATCTCTTTTTCTATTTCTCTTCTCTCTCTCTCTCTCTCTCTCTCTCTCTCTCTCTCTCTCTCTCTCTCTTTCTCTCTCTCTCTTTCTCTCTCTCACTGCGGTAATTTAATTAGTTTTAATATTATCATTATTATCCCAACAAATCAAATTACAAACCTATGAATAAGCTCTCGTCCTAACTAAGTGAAAAAAACACGCATCAGAGAAACGAGTGAGGCTCGGAAATGAACCTCCCTGAAACAGAAAAAAATCCACAAAGCTAGCGCTAAAAAATTATGAGATATTATAACACACTGACATGCATTTGCCCAACTCTCCATAATCCGCAAACTGTCTCGTATCATTTTTCATTATGGTTGATGCCCCACGCTGCTTGAAACCACAAAAAAGCATGACCGGGATAAAAACAATAAAAGAGTAATATATCTTAAATTAAAAACAAATCTTCCCATACATTTACTGAAAACAAATCTCTCTAACCTTCCGTTTTGCTGAAGAATATCGACAAGGCAGTTGTCTTCCCCGTTATCAAACGATTAAGTCATGTGATCTGTCGCCATCTTTGAACGGACCACCCGTTACGACCTGTCAGTCAAGCACCTGTATGGGATGTTGTGCGACACATGCTCCGGCTGTCGTTTCAACTTTGCTAAGAGCCACCCCTGTCAACATCAGCCGCTGTCCCGGCATCCGGTGCGGAGTGTGCCACCTCTGTCATTTCGTGTAATAATGCCCCTTAGCATTGTATAATTATAGTATAAAGGCAGTTTAGATCTGACTCAATGAATGCAAAATGCCATGCTAATTCTCTAACAGTTGAAGTGAAGTCGCCTTTTTAAATGCTTTTAGAGTCAGATGCTGGTGTTGCTTGCGTAATTGATACTCCTACTGAAAGTGTCAATCATATTTGGACGCCGGAACATATTTAAGGTAACCTGGTAGATTACACTTAAGGGTGTTGTTATGGGTTTTGTTTTAATGGTTTAGCAGCAGATGAAGTAGTGGAATGATTTGGAATGTTTCTATATATGCATTTATTAAAATGAAAGTGTCAGTTGGATGCAGCATTTAGCCATTACATATAATATCAAGAACAATATACGACGTCTGAACTCCTACCGGAATATAAACACGCACCTAATCGGAATGGAGTAAAAATCTGTTTCTCTGTAACGTCAATATTTGCTCATTTTCACAAAAGGGGGATGGATATTTTTGTTTAAAAAAGTTACATGTCACCATTGTCTTATTTATTTTTTTGTCTTGCTATTTCTCCTTTTATCTAATCTCTCCCTGGTGTTTTCTCCATTGTCTTTATCCTCACTCGCTTCACTTTCCAATTCACACCCAGATGAAGAAGCAAATTTACCAAGATCTTTTTTTCTTTTAAAAGCTTATGTACCACGAATGCAGTCTGAGGAAACTAAAGGGAACTTTAAATAGTATATAGGCTGAAAAAACATCAGTAATGAATAAAAAGTTGAGCTTAAAAAAATAGTTTTCATTAAAGATTTTTTTAATAATTGAAAGATGTCGGGTGATATCAAGTCAAAAAAAGCAAAATCTGCTCTTATATATTGATAGTTTGTTGTTGTTGTTGTTGTTATTGTTGTTGTTGTTGTTGCTGCTGCTGCTGCTGCTGTTGTTGTTGTTGTTGTTGCTGCTGCTGCTGCTGCTGCTGCTGCTGTTGTTGTTGTTGTTGTTGTTATCAAGTTCTCCAAACACTCTAAAACAGTCACAAATCCAGAAGGACAACTTAAAGAAGACGTGGAACAGCGCCACCTGTTTCGAAAACATTAAGTGGGCCATAATTTAGTGAAACAGCTGACCGCAAATGTTAATTCTTGACAATTCAAATCATGAGAATTTGGGAGGCAAAGAATTCAATACAACAAGCTCTCACCACTTCGAGCCTCTTGTATTCGAAAGACATACATAATCAGTCTTCATAATCCCCTGACCCCAAGCCCCTTGCCAAGGAGGTTCATATTTTACCCTCGAATTGGAACATATTACGAGCACGAAATTATGGACAAGTTCTTTTTTTGTGAGTTTGTGAGATCCTACTATATAAAGGCGGTGCTGCTAAGATAAAAATAGATAACTTCGCCCCCGTTGACCCGCATCTCGACGACGTCTTTGGGCGTTGAAGCTGTCTACAAGCAAGCCGTCCCCTAGGAAAATTAGGCACTTCAAATTTGCGCACGAAGCAGCGTAATGAAACGTGAAAGTTGGTGCGTCTAGCAACAGCGTACGGCGTCGCAACCTAATCAACGGCAGCCAAATCAATAGGAAGGACCACTGGTCCTGGGAAGCTTGTCCTGACCTCACCAAGATCGGATGTCGAGGCTTGCATCTCGTCTTAGGTTCCGGGCAGCATTTGTTCTTCTGAGTATCGGTATTTACGATAATCAGCAATTTCGATATCGATATGAAAACTCCAGCTCTGGAGTTTCGATACAAGTTTGATACTTTCGATGTAAGAGGAAAGCATATGCCTGACTTAGATTTCCAAAGACCTCAGTGCTATCGAAAGATATCAAAAGTATCAAAACAAATCGAAATGCCTATCCATTCTACCTCAGAATTCGAAATACGCTTTGGGATTTCGATTTTTAGAGAATGAAGACTATCGGCCCACCACCATTCTTCTTCTACACGTCGAGTTCCCTGCTTCTGGAATTGGCTTTGGCACTAAGTAGTTGTTGCCCCTGACCCTCCGGAGGTTTAGACCATGCAAGGGATGAGGTGTCTGGCCTAGCACAGAGGTTTTGGTGTAATGCAGAGGCAGGGCAAAGTCAGTGGCACGGAAAGGGAGGGGGTTGGGGCAGGGGCGTGAGGAGGCAAAGTGGATGTTGAGAGGAAGTAAGAGGTGCTAGGAGGGAGATGCGCTCGTACTGTACTAAGAAACAAAAAAATATGTCACTCATAGCAGGCAGCTGGATTGAAAAAAGGGACGAGTGGACAAGGAGGGTCAGGTGGGCGAGAGGTGCTTGTGGCATGACAACGAAGTTGTTGAGACGGGCTGAAAGACACTCGTACAATGATACTGCAATACATAAGAATGTGCCCGGTTTTGTTTTGTTTTTTTAAGCGGCTGGAACCCATAGACAATAAAGAAGCAAAAATAAAAGATAACATTTCCCTTACACTGTTTAAGAAAATGGAATAAAGAACCTTTCTTTACCCCGTAGGGAAATTGGTTTACAATGCCATACAATATTTAACATTTCATTCAAAACACAAACCTATAGAACAATATTTATCATTCATATAAACATATAGTACAATGGAACTTGGATAATACACTGACTCTTCTGACCAAACCTAACTAGTGTNTTTAGAGAATGAAGACTATCGGCCCACCACCATTCTTCTTCTACACGTCGAGTTCCCTGCTCCTGGAATTGGCTTTGGCACTAAGTAGTTGTTGCCCCTGACCCTCCGGAGGTTTAGACCATGCAAGGGATGAGGTGTCTGGCCTAGCACAGAGGTTTTGGTGTAATGCAGAGGCAGGGCAAAGTCAGTGGCACCGAAGGGGAGGGGGTTGGGGCAGGGGCGTGAGGAGGCAAAGTGGATGTTGAGAGGAAATAAGAGGTGCAGGGAGGGAGATGCGCTCATACTGTGCCAAGAAACGAACAAAAAAAAAAAACGTCACTCATAGCAGGATTGGGAAAGGGGACGAGTGGACAAGGAGGGTCAGATGGGCGAGAGGAGCTTGTGGCATGACAACGAAGTTGTTGAGACGGGCTGAGAGACACTCGTACAATGATACTGCAATACATAAGAATGTGCCCGTTTTTTTTTTTAAAGCGGCTGGAATCCATAGACAATAAAGATGCAAAAATAAACGATAACATTCCCTTACACTATTTAGGAAAATGGAATAAAGAACATTTCTTTACCCCGTAGGGAAATTGGTTTACAATGCCATACAATGTTATACATTTCATTCAAAAAAAAAAAAAAACCAAAAACCTATAGAACAGTATTTATCATTCATATAAACACATAGTACAATGGAACTTGGATAATACATTGTACACTGACTCTTCAGACCAACCTAAGGAGTGTGTGTTATCAGAAGTTTTGTGTTATCCGGGGTGCTTTTTATATGGAACAGAACAGTTAGGACTGCAGAATGGGAGTATGTTAAGCAATGAATTGTGTTCAACAATGGCTATGTTAACACAGTCCCACTGTATTACAGATCAAATGCATAACTATGTCTTTCAAGATTAAATCTTTCATTTATAAAGGCAGTCCAGGGATGCATACTCTGAGTAGACACACACTACCCTCCCACTTACTGTTGTTGTGGTAGAGATCTGGGCATATATTGATATTATTTGCGAACCTGGAGCTCGCCTTCAAACAAGGGTTACTGGACGTCCCTCTTCGAGGTCGCCATCCATTTCACATAGAAAACAGGAAAGATCAAGCCCAAAAATCTCATTATTATGGACCTTAACCGTTCCAATGCAAAACAGAAAATCTTTATTTTTCCAGCCTTGCTGTCGTTTCTTTCTTTCTTTCTTTCTTTCTTTCTTTCTTTCTTTCTTTCTTTCTTTCTTTCTTTCTTTCTTTCTTCCCTTTTTCTTATCCTCCTTCCTTTCTTCTTTCCTTCCTCCCTTTCTTCCACCTTTTATTTCCCTCTTTCTCTTTCTTTCTCTGTATATTTTTGTTTTGGTCAAACCTCTGATCATCCTATCAACAGACTTGTTTTGATCATGGTCCTGGGGTTACAGCCTCTGCATGTGTGTGTAAAGAAGTGGAGTAGAGAGGGGGAGGGGAGGGGTATTGAAAGAGTAGACTTACACTTATTTGCACCTCTACTGGGGTGTGGAAATAAGCTAGAAAATAAGAGTGTCCTCGTTTTTGTGTTTCTTTTCATAATTTTCATTCTATTTATTGAATATTTCTGAAAGAGTTGCAGTTAAACGGAATGTGATTAGCACAGTCGGCTGACGACTGCATCGTCACAGTCTACTTAACTGGTGCCATAACAATTAGTCCCAAATTGGCAGAGAGAGGAAGGGCAGAATGTGAATTGCTTGTTAAAAGTATTTTTGTTTTGCTCATTTACAACAGATAGTTGTCTGAGCTCAATAAACGTATTGTTATTGTTATTGTTATTGTTATTGTTGGCACGCACGAAACATTGCAAAAATTATCAGAAAAAATGGAATTGTGGATAAGATAGTAGTCTGCCAATATAGTAAAAACGTTTTAAAAACGTAAGAACGTAAACGGTTAAACTGAAAGTACCACCTAAATGAAAGTAAACAAGAAGCCCGTTTAGTTTCCTCTTTGCAGATTTCTTGCTCTTAACCGAAACTGTTTAAATCGAACATAAGTCTTTGGTTTTTGTTTTAACCGTTGTCTACTTTTCTTGGTTCCTGCTCTCTCTCTCTCTCTCTCTCTCTCTCTCTCTGTGTCTCTCTGTTGTCTCTCTCTGTGACTCTCTGTCTGTCTCTCTCTCTCTGTCTCTCTCCTCTCTCTCTGTCTCTCCTTCTCTCTCTTTCTCCCCAGTTATTTGTTTCACTTAGCACTTAGGCCATTGCAGTTTAGTAATATCTTGATAATGATTCCGTAAACAGTAGACTGAAGAGAATGATCAGCCTTTCATAACTACAGAACTATCGTGGAAATATGATTTACATAGCCTGTACACTATTGTACGGTAAAATGCGCCTTCACTCTATCCTTTTTTTTTTTTTAGTTAGAGCATCACATTGCGATGTGTAGCATCATACAGAACTCCCTTTTTTTTTTTTTGAAAACTTCACAGTACCGCTCCAGCAGCAATATTGGAAGGTCGAGTGGGGTCGATATCTCTTAACATGTCAAAACACGTTAAAGTTGTAAATCAGATTGAATTTTTTTTTTTTTTTAAATCAAGCAAAGATATTCTTGATTTCCATGGTTGGAGTAATCATCTCTTGTGGGCATACCTTCAGAGTTTGTGGAGAACCAATAATACATATATGTATACATGCTGATGGAGAAACAGAGAAAGAGAGAGACAGAGAGAGAAGAGAGAGTAATATAAAGAGAAGGAGAGAGAGATAGACAGGAGAGAAGTGAAAAGAAAGAGAGAGATGTGCGGTAAACAAACAAACAAACAAACAAACAAACGTAAGAGGAGCAGAAAAAAAAAGACGCACGAAAAGACACCTCGATGAAAATTCTGCTTATGAAAACCTTATTTTTAAATCTTTTATGTATATTTGGGGTGAGGACTGAGAGTGATGGAGGAGGAGAGAGGGGGATGAGACTTAGCTATCCAATCCTTGGAAGAGGTTCCAATCTACTCCCTTGCAAAGATAAAAAGGAAGAGAAGAGGAAAGAAGAAAGAACTTCTCTCGCTCACTCAGGGAGAAAAGGCTCTTGACTTCCTCCCTTGATTTAATTATCTGCGACACCCATTAAAAAAACCGAGGCACTGTCATCTGCCATAAAAAGCGCACACGTCACTCACTCGGTGGGGCGCGCCTGCTCACTCCCTCTCGCACCGACGCACTCACTGACTGTCAATGGGGACAAAATTAATTTTCATTTTTCTATTCAATCCTCAAAAGCCGATCGCTTTTCTTCGGGCACTCGCTGGATCGAGAGATTGGTGGCGGTCCTCGACAGGCAGCTCGATTTTCGACCAACCATCACTGTGGTAGACTCGAGCAGCGGTTCTCGGGTTAATGGGGGGCTCTGACCCTACGCGCAATAAGATGAGGACTTATTTTTAGCAATGTAGCACGTNGATGACGATTAGACAATCATTATTTTCCTTCATATACATATTTTGACCCAAAGAACATCGTTTATTTCTGTTTTTATTCCTTCCCACCCCTTCCTTTTCAACGGTGGTGGAATTAAAACATATTCCAAATTATTAATCTCTTCTCATGTTTCATTTCCTTGCTTGACCGAATGACTTGGACGCCTTTGCCTATGTTCATGCCTCTAGGCAGATCAGGGACGTGGTGAAAAGAGTGAGAGTGAACTATTGTTGCTCTTGTCGTTGTCGCTGCTGTTTCTGATGCTGCTGCCATTGTTATTGTTCTTGTTGCTGTTGTTATTGTTATTTGTATTGTTGTTGTTGTTGTTGTTGTTGTTGTTGTTGTTGTTGTTGTTCTTGTTCTTGTTCTTGTTGATGATGATGATGATGATGATGATGATGATGATGATGGTGATGATGATATTGATGATGATGATTAGGCTTCATTTACTAAGTGCAATAGGTAGATCTTCTTCGAAAACCGTAATTGGAATGTAAAGCACATGAAGCAAAAATATTGGTTTCATTTAGGTGATCCCCCACAAACCCAGTTTGATAACCACTGCCAGACTTTCTCGAGACAAGAGAGTAATCGGTCTTCCCCACGAGTACAGCAACTGTTGTCGGCGCGGCGCTCTTCAGACCGCGCTCTTCAAGCGCATTGTGCACCCTCTTCACGGTCTCCTGCCCCCCAATGGCCAGACTGTAATACGATAGAGTGGTCAATGCTAGCACCGGGGCAGGCTGGACAATGGCCGAGGAGTGGACACATCTGGACTCCCTGCTAGCACGGGGAGGTATCGCACAACGGGGAGGAAGGGTGATACTATGATCTCTTTGGGACTGGAGTTCGATGATGATGATGATGATGATGATGATGATGATGATGATGATGATGAAGAAGACGATGATAGGAAGTGATAATGATGAGGATAATGGTGATGATGCTGATGATGATGTGAGTTGTTGTGGTGGTGGTAGTAGTGGTAACAATGATAATAATGATAACAACTCATAATAAATGAAACTCTCGGAATCTCCCCGTTTTTCTAATAATTGTTATTATAGCTGCATTTTACTTGGTATTTGTATAAAAATCGGCTTAGTCTTACATATTTTTTTTAAATGCCGGTGAATGGACCTGAGTTGCGACATTTTGCTCTTCTTTTCTGGATGTTTATTTATACAGCAATTATTGCTGCTGCTGCTGCTGATGATGATGATGATGATGAAGTTCTCGCTGAACAGAAATAATGACTCTTGCCTGAAAACGAGAAAGTGAAAGGTGTTTCTTGATCTTTCTCAAGACTGCATGGCTTCGATGACTTCAACAATAACTGTTGTGCCGGCGACGATGTTATCGCCGATGACGCTGGAACCACACAAAATGCATTCAACGATCTGATCAGCAACAAGATGGGCGTATATAAAAAAAACAAAAACAAAACGACTTTATTTACCCCGTAGGGAAATTGCTTTACAATGCCATACAGTGTTATACATCTCTTTCATAATACAAACAGATATAACACTACACATCATACATATAAATACATAATATTACAAATGAAAAATATAACAAAGTCATTTGCGGTGCGGCGTCCTGATCCCCCCAGCTCTAAAGCCGGGTACTCATTTACACCTGAGTATCATTTCATGTGCATAAACAGCCCATGATAAGAGCTGCAAATTTTATTTATTTATGTAATCTACTTCCAGCTCACTTCCTATTTTGTTTTTAGCTTTGCCCGTACCCCAAATGGCGGCTCTCTCAGCTTGGCAGCTTCTTACAGATTCATTATAGTCTGTGGTCTGCAATTACCTCGTCGGATGTCTCCAGTAGTTTTGGACAGGCCCATTCATTCATATCACTCTCGATTTTAAAATGTCATGAAGAAAGTTAGCAGTTCCATCATCCACAAGGTTCCCTCTTCTCTTTTAACTCAAAATGGCATTGCCATATTCTATGACCATATGATAAACAACGACGGAATAAAAAATCCCTAGAAAAACTAATAACGTTGCAACATGTATTTCCCGAATATTTCGAAACGGCCTCAAACCCATATTCTCATCGACTAGCACAGAGCAACTCGCAATCGACAAACCTGGCTGCCAGTGTGGGAAAGTAAAGGACAGTGCAGTTCGGTGAAGTATAGTGAAGTAACTTCTTTGGCTAAAATTATGTTGAAAACAGCGATTTCGTCTGTTTATTTCTCCCTAGTCATATCCTGACATCATGACGGACACCATATTTCACCCAATGCTGAACTCATCAGAGTTAACTAACCCTTGGATATTCACCGGAAGTCGGAGACATGCAAGGGAAGTTATCAGTTTCAGAGGACAACTATTAGGTTTACGGTAACCTACAGACTAGATACATATTCTATTTCGTACAAGAAGTTTTAATGATTTCCACGACCGTTTACTTTTGCGGCCAGGAAGGGAGATAATTTTTACATGGCAGCCGGCGTCTGTTAGTTTTCTAATTTTTTTTTTTTCCTTCCGTGTCCGTACATGATCAAAAACCACTCAAAGCGGCAAACCGGCAGACCGGCACAAGAGCCTTCGAAAATGAACACTAAACAAGGACAGTTGGCCAGGCCCGGGAGATGCTGGGCAGAATTTCAAAGACCTCAAAGAAAGGTCGACGTAGTAAACAAACATAGAGGCAAACACACCCCGACGTTGTGGACATAATTTTACACTCGATGTTGTCACAAGAGGGAAGTCTATTAAGGGCCGGCGGGGGAATTGGGGATGAGCTAGGGCCCTTGTCGTGAACTGTGAGGGGATTTTCGTGCTCTGTAACTCTCCGCCATCACCACTCTTCTTTTGCTCCCCTAGCGCCACTTCTCTCCCCCCCTTTCCCTTTCCCTTCCCCTTCCATTTCCCCTTTGCATTTGATACGGGCATTAGATCTCGCAGCTAGGGCACCCAGACATGGCCGAACAATATTTATGACCCGTGATATCGCTAAGTAGCGAGATGAGAAATTCTAATAACAGAGTTTAACGTCGTTTCATGTATCTCTGCAGTTGGCTCGATTTATGTGACGGGCGGAATTTTGTTTTTGTAATCCCTATAAAGCAACTGCAGTTTCTATTATCGGAATGCTCTTAGTTTTGTATTTAAAACTTTAAAAAGGGTGTCTGGCTACGTGGCCTATTATCGATAATCACAAAGTCAGTAACGTCATGTATGTCTGCAGTGCTCAATTTTAGTGAAGAGCGGAATTTTATTTCTGTGATCTCTATACAGCAGTTACTGCTCCTAAAATCGGAATTCCCCTATTTTTGTATGCAAGATTAACAAAGATATCTGGCCAGGTGACCCATTATCGATAGTTACTAAGTCAGTTACTGTAAACCTTGTATACTAGTGTAGACTTTCCGTGTAAATAGCTAATCAATTAATAATGGACAAAAGAACACTTAAAACAAAACAAATAATTACATTATATTAGGTTTTCATGATTCACTGCAAGATACACAAGACGTAGTAGGTTTATGTTATTGGACAAGACATCATTATGAGAATGCTACGAGAGAAAGAACAACCATTTATTTATCATTAATGTATGTAAGTAATAATAGAACAAAGTGAGCATGTGCGTTTCTCTCTGGCGCTTTATCAGATGATAGCTCTCGAGGCTTCAAGCCTTAGCAAGAATATTACCACACACGTTGCCGCCACCTTTATGGCCAAACACAGTTTCTGATAAGAATATAGACCCAAAATTTAAAATTCAATTGAATCTCATAGATTTGAATAAACGGGGACCATTTCATAACACCCTGAAGTCTGTGAGGTATGCGAGATGTTCGGATCCTCAGTAAAATTTGATAGGGAACTAGGAACAGGAACATGGCAGGGAGTTTGCAAGTTGTTGTCCTCATCGTCGTCGTTGTCGCCGTCGTTGTTTTTTGTTCTTGTAGTGGTGGTGATAGTAATGGGAGTAGTAATCGTAATAATAGAAGTAGTAGTAGTAGAAGTAGTAATAATAATAGTAGTTGTAGTAGTGGTAGCAGTAGTTGTAGAAGTTGTAAAAGTGGTAGTAGTAGTAGTAGTAGTAGTAGTGACAGTAGAAGCAGCAGTAGTAGTAGTAGCAGCAGCAGTGTAATAGTGGTTGCAATAGTAGTAGTGGTTGTTGTTGTTGTTGTAGTTGTTGTTGCTTTTGTTGTTGTTGTTGCTGCTGCTACTACTACTGCTGCTGCTGCTGCTGCTGCTGCTGCTGCTGCTGCTGCTGTTGTTGTTGTTGTTTTTGTTGTTGTTGTTGTTGTTATGGCTGTTGTTGTTGAATACACAAACTTTGTGGTTACGATCGACCTACTGTATCTATTCTTAAAAGTTTGATCACAAAGCCCCATTGAATCTACATACATGTATGTTTAAGCACACCACCTAAATCTGTTTTGCAGTTCTATCTCTCCTGAAAGACAAGCGACAAACTTTAACGGTGGAAATGAGAACGGCTCTTGCTTTAATAGTATGTTTGGGTCTATGGTAAGTTTGAAAAGTAGAGGGCCAGTGTACACGACAAGGGTCTATCAAGATACCAAGAATAGTAAAGAAAGGCGTGCCCCCTAAGAAACTCCATAAATCTTAACTCCTTGGACACCAGGGAGGACCGATATGGAAAACAGACGGTGTAGACCCCGTATAATTGAGACAAGTTGTCCCCGCCCCTGTCACAGCAACACAGGCAATGACAAACTGCAGACGATTTCTCTCTCGACCTCGCCTCGTGCCCTGGCAGACGTCCGCATAGGCCTGCTCGCCGTCCTCGCGACATCTGAGGATGGATTTATCGAGAAATAGTCCGAATTCGTCAATCATTTCCGGGGAACCATGCACATAGTTCTGTCCTGGAGCTGGGAATGTGGCGCTTGTGACTGTCATTTTTATCGCTTGCCGGGCCCCGCCCACTTCTGGCACAGCAGACGCAGTGCACGTGCTAGGAGATACCAGGAATTTTGCGCCTTGTGACTTGTCGTTCGTCAAATCTGCACGTGATCGATAAGCGGAATGTGGTGGACAAACTGGCGTGAGATGGGCAGGGGGGAGGTAACAAGCAATAGGGCAGGGGAGGTAAGGCCTGTTATGGTGAGTGGTGTTGGTGAGGAGAAATTGGAGAAGACAAGGAAAGGCAAGAGGAGTGGAGAGTCAGTCGATGTGAACTAAGAGGCCTTTACCTGGCGCACAGAAAATGTCTTCTCTCAAACGCCTCTCCACTTAGCCACAGCTTCCTCCGATGTTATTTCCAGGGGCTGTAACTTCCTAATCTCATTAATATCTCCTCTCCTTTGATTTGTTTTCTCTCTATCCCGATTTTGTCCTCCTTTCTGTGGAGCACTCTGATCCTCATCCCCGTTCTCTTTCCCTCATTACCGGGGGCCGCGGGATGCTAGTTACGGCCCTGTAAATTTGTATTGTGTTTATCATCATTGCGTGAGCGAAAGCCCCTTCCTCAACCCCACCGTGCCCCCTCACATACCTTCTCCACAAAAAGCCTCCTGTCTGGTCTCGGGAGAAAGGAAGAGAGGAAGAGCAAGATTGGAAGAATCCAGATTACAGCACATAATAAAATTGTAATGCAGAATGCAGATATTGATTACACGCTAATACTTTGATAACAACTCTCTGCTGCTGCTGTTTCTGTTGGTGATGGTGCTGGTACTGCTGTTGTTGTAGTTGTCGTTGCTGCTGCACAGCTACTGCTACTGCTACTGCTGCTGCTGTACTGCTGCTGCTGCTGCTGATGATGATGATGATAATGATGATGATGATGATGATGATGATTTTGACGCCTACGACGATTATAATGATAATTATGGTGAGATAATGAGGATGATTCCAGTAATGATAGTGAGGATGATTCCAATAATGACAATGAGGATGACCCAATAATGATAATGAAGATGTTTCCAATAATGACAATGAGGATGATTCCAATAATGATAATGAAAATGATTGCAACAATGATAATGAAATGATTCCAATAATGATAATGAGGATGATTTCAATAATAATAATGAAAATGAAAATGATTGCAACAATGATAATGAAGATGATTCCAATAATGATAATGAAGATGATTCCAATAATAAATATTAATGAAAATGATTCCAATAATGACAATGAGGATGATTCCAATAATGATAATAAAGATGATTCCGATAATGATAATGACGATTATTCCAAAAAACGATAATGAGCATGATTCCAATAATGACAATGAACATGATTCCAATAATGATAATGAAAATGATTGCAACAATGATAATGAGCATGATTCCAATAATGATAATGAGGATGATTCCAGTAATAATAATGATAATAATAATGATAATGAAGATGATTCCAATAATGTAAATGAAGATGAAGATGATTCCAATAATGACAATGAGGATGACTCCAAAAATGACAATGAAAATGATTGCAACAGTGATAATGAGTATGATTCCAAAAATGATAATGAAGATGATTTCAATAATGATAATGAGGATGATTCCAATAATAATAATGAAGATGATTGCAATAATAATTATAATGACAACCTCTGTGCAGTCTCAGTGATTGTACAAAGAAGCAGAAAATTTACGATCAAAATTGGAAAAGACAGTGGTGGCGGTTTTGATGCCTTTGGTAATTATTGTGGTAGGGGTAACTGTGGTAGTGCTGGTAGTGAGAAAGAAATAAGTGCATTAAACCCTGGAAGGTCTTTCAACCGGAATACTTAATAATAATAACAATAATAATAATGGGGTTTATAAGTCTCATATTCAAGCAGTGCCCCTTCATGCAACTTCACATTGCTATTACCACAGCAGGTCTATTCATTCTCAATCCTTTGGGAAGAATACAGTGAGATTTAATTAGAATTTAATCGCTCCCTACCTTTCCTCTCCCTCTCTTTCTTCCTCTCCTTCTCATGGCCGCTCAATCTCCCTCCCCCCTCCCCATGGATTAAAAAGGCAAAAATTCACTCAGATTCTCTCCTCGCTAAAGAAAGAAAGAAAGAAAGAAAGAAAGAAAGAAAGAAAGAAAGAAAGAAAAGTGTTAATAATGCGATGCTGTATTCGCATCCCTTATGAGCTCATATTTTCCTATAAGGAGACTGCGTCTAATTTCTCTCCCCTCCCCTCAAGCCCCCAAACCCTCCAGTCTTCCTCATCCTTCCCCCCACCCCACCCCCAGCTTCAAATTTTTTTTTAAAAAAGGGTCGCTACTCCACTAAGGTACTCAAAAGCTAGCTTCCACAGCTACAATATAAGGGATGTGAAAAAAAAAATTCAAATATACCCCCCNCCCCCCCTCCTTTTTTTTTCCTTTAGGATTGGTACGCCTTCAGAGTAGAGACGCACACCTTTCTGTGTTGATAGACCAAAAGGGTCCCATCTGTCATGAGTGCTAACATTCTCTTCTTTCTTAGAACAAAATTTACTCACGCCCACCCTCAGCAAGTAAGACTTGAACCTGACTAAGAGCTACACTTTAGAACGGTTTGCCTGTTCGGTGATCTTCCAAACAATATTGCAAAAATGTGGTTAGATCTGACGTGGTGAATATCTAAGAATTCTTTTCTCTACTTTTAAATGAATAAATAATGATTACAAGAATCACTGGCGATAACTTCAATCTGAGATGGTGGGACTGTCACTTGGCGGGCAATTTACTGAGGCGAAGTTTTTAATCGAGAATTCAATTACTCGAGGCCGGTTGAATTTCAAAACATTTCTATACTTAAGGCAAAAGGCTGCCAGATAGTCACCGTACAAGAAGGGAGGTAAATGTACATTTAATCGATATCACTCAGATTTTAGAGGTTGCTGGCCTTTAAATTAGCATGTTTTTGGTGCCAGATTAGCATTTCAGAGAGTTTCCAGAATTAACATAGTCCAATCCGTTTCTTAACAAGTATACTATGCATACCGAATAATCTAATTATTAAATTATCACCTACAGTTGCAGCAAGATTACTGAGAAAGAGTATCAAGAATTTTTCTTCCCTTATTTCTGAGATCAACATTGTTTTCTGCATGACAACGTAAGCGTAAAATTCCTGGCCACAGGACCCATCATTCTTTGGGCGGAACTCTCCAGCTTTTACATCTTCGAAGACGCCATATTGGCAATTTTGCCTCCATTTCTGAAGATTTGTATTGTGGAGCTCGTCTCCCAAACAAACGAGTGTCAATGTTTACTACTGACGACCCATGTACTTTCGATTTCGTAATTGTTTGACAAAACTAGTAGGAAACATCAAGAAAAGCTAAACTGTGACATACACGTGATAAGGCAAGTAATTTTCTTCGTAGAGGCCGAGAAAACGCAACCACGAATAGTCTACTTGCGAAAGATATTTTCTTGTTTTATAATGTCTAGTCTAGATGTCTAGACAGACTGAAATAGATTTTGGGACTAAGTGTGACCAATGATGAATGAAAATAGTATTATGTGCCCCTAGTCTAGATTTTCCATGTTCAGTCAAGCTTGTTCTCCAGTTGTTGATTTTGTGAAACCTGAAACTAGCAGATTTGAACTGTTCAAGTTCAAAGGAAGAGACTTGGAGAAACTAGAAAGTGGATAAAAATACTAACTTCATCACGACATCAGTAACGATGGGTGCTAGTCTAGTCTATCTAGCTCTAGTCTAGATCAGAGTCTTGCTTCATATTTTTGATGATGAAAACTTCACAAGCTGAAAATCATGTCCTGGTCTCTAGCCTAGGTATTTGAGTTTGTGAAGTCTCAAGTCTCAGGTGCCAGTGCCTTTGGCTTTGAAATTTGATGAGGAAAAAGACTAATAAAGTTCAGTATTTATTACATAGGCTCTTTATGGGTATCTCTAGAAACAGGACTGCACTTACATAAGCACTGTTCATTTAGCCGTAGATTAGCCATCAAATTGGTCCTATATATCTAAATTATTCCATATTTTAACAGGTGTCCCTGAGGTCTGAAGTTGAATGAAAATGTCAGCACCTGCAACACGTTCAGGGAGGACACCAAAGTCTAAGCAAATTCCAGACACAGACAATAATTCCTCAGGTAAAATTACGCTAAGCAATCCAGCTTGCCAGGCAAGATACTTTGGAATGAAATTTTTAGTCAGCATTGACCTGTTTCAGTGCTTTCTTTAGCTTGTATGAGATGGGGGTGACATAACCCTCCTGTCAAAGTGTCATAAATTTGGTTGAGGGATGTGTAAGTTTTGAGGGGGATTTAGATGAAAAACTATCTTTTAATTCTTTTCAGTTTTTAATTTTATGCAGGAAAATGGGAGGAGGGGGGAGAATCGGCATGCATTCAATGAATGGGGGAGGGGGGGATTTGAAATTTAAGAATCAAATCCCATGATTAGTGCGGTCTGAGACACTCTTACTCTGTGTAATATTAGCAGTTTTCCAGCCATGGAAACTTGCTTTGTATCTCAACACTTACTCAACCATGTGAGCCTTCATGAAGTCACCGACAACAAAAGATATTGAGTAATTTTTAAGGGTGATGGCAGTCAGCCCTAAGTCTCACTTTCAATAAAAAAATAATATGATGCATACTGTTCATTGCAAAGGAAAAATATTGGGTTATGTGTATAGCAGAGTTTTTGGAATCTTTGCTGTCAATTTGGTGCTTTTATGTTTTTATACAGATTCTCCGAAGAGAGGAACTAAATCTTTATCTGCAGAAAATAGAAGGAAAGATAAATCACCCAAAGGAATTGTTACAGAGGAAGAAACTCCTGTGAAAGATTCATCATCTGGAAGGACACGCAGAACATCAACATTGAAAGATGCTGGCAGTGTTCAGACATCAGCTCCTCCAAAAAGTCCAGCGAGGACTAGAGGAGCAAAATCTGGGAATATTGAAAGCACAGATGAAGTAGGACCTGTTGAGAAAAAGTCAGAGTCAAAGGTCTCTGAAGTTAAAGTGAAAAAAAGTGAGGAAAATGCAGCAGTATCATCAGCCAGTGGAGGAAGAGAGAGTGCAAAAGAAAGTCCATCTGTTCCATCCACTCCAATGGCAGGAATTCGCAGGAGTGGCAGGGCACCAGTCCCATCCAGCAAATACAAAGATATGGAAGTTGATTTGGGTTCCAGCAGAAAGAGAGCAAGTAGCGCTGTGGTTGTATCTGAAGGTAAGTAGCGGATGGCACACCATATTCATTAGCTCTTTACTTTTTTCAGTACTAGACAAGCAAGTCTGGGAAAACCCTACTCCTTTGTTGAAACTTGTACACTTTCTAGCAATTATTGTTTCATTGATGCCTTCATATGATATCAAACTAAATTAAAAAGTGCAAGGATGAAACACACCTTTCCTACTGTGACATGATATTGCCTGACAGAATATTTAGGTTATCATGCTCGTAGGCTTTTGGCACACTTTTTTGATGAACAGTTTACAAGGTTTTTATCTCCGGGATCATTTTAACACTGATCTCTTTTCAATCAATTATTTTATTCAGGATCTGATGCTGAACCTGAGCCACCAAGAAAGAGGAATAGAAAAACAAGGTTTGTGAAGCCTGTGTAGTATCTGTAGGCCCGTTACAATACTTGTTACATACATTTTATGTCAGAGACAAGTTAAGTAATTTAGGAGAATAATAACTGGACTGCTGTAAAATTGACCTGCACCAGTAAAGGGTTTACTTCCATAGATTGTATCATAGCTAAAACACTGCTAGAATCATTAGTTTAGTGTTAGTGACGCCATGAAAACTTTGAGTTCACAAACTTTCATTACAGTATTACACAGTTCATTTGATAACCCTTTGTTTGTGACAAAACTCCTATTTCGATGCATCATGTCGCACATTATTGCCTTAGGTCAGCTCTAGTGTGACTTTATGAGGCAAAAGTGCTTTTTATTATGTCTCAGACTTCATTTGGTTCGTTTGTGTTTTGTGATGGTTTAGCATTGTTATCATATTTGTCCTGTGATGACAATATCACTGCGCAAAATTTGAGAGACTGCTGCAGCTTATTTGGCTCCTTTGCTTCTGTGAGGTTGAGCTTGTGGGCTGTTCATGTGTTTCAGTGAGAACTGTGAATCTGAGGACATCGGTGTTGTATCCTCCTTATGATGAGTTTTTACTTTCATTCAAGCAACCGACCTGATTGAATATTGAATTAATGAAAGGGACCTGCCTTGATGAAATATTTAAGAGGCCAGAATAGCATTATAATAGTAGCTGAAATATGTATTTATCTCTGGGCATTGTTTACCTTGTTGGCTCAGTAACATACATATGGGCCAACCCTGTGATTGGTAATGAAATTAATTCCTATATCAAGGAACTTTTCTCTTCAGTATACTTGAAGTTGAAGACATTGCCCATGGACTGAAATTTGAAATCATATAAGATTACTCATAATTACCTCTATTCCAGTGAAAGATCACAGCATTCGACTGCTGATTCTGTGGAAGACAACAAAAGTAGTGAGAGTGCAGAGGAACATGTAGAAGCTCAGTCAACTGCTGAAACATCAGAGGATAACAGTGTTCCCCTCAGCATTGAAGAGATGATCCAAAATAACCTCAGTGAAGCAGGCATTCAGCCACAAAAAGAAAATGACAAAGAGGCCTCACAATCTGAGGAAGTTCCTATATCGGACCTCAGAGAGCCAAATGGAGTTGTTGAACTGTCATCATCAAAGCAGACTGATAGTGAAGAAGTGTCTGAAGTGGTGGCTGAGGAAGAAGCCACCTCAGCCTCACCATCTGTTACGGCTGGAGGTCAGCAGTTCACGTTAACAAATGAAAATGGGGAGACCATAACAGTAGTCACTTTGCAGCCTGACTCAGAAAAAGACAGTGCCTCACAGGAGGAAAGTAATGCAGTTTCCAGGACTGCAGATCCTAACCCACCAATAGTATTGACACTACCAAAATTGACTGACAAACCAAAAACAGCACAAACGAGTTTGTCAGACATTGTGACCATCAGTCCCTCTTTGCATGGGCATGTCATGAGCAGAAATGCTGCAGAGCCACCCTTTGCGACAGTGGTGACCCAAGATGGAGCCACATACCTTAATCTGTCTGTGGAGGCCACAAACATTTCCACAATTCTGAAAGGTAAGCATCTTAGCACCCCTCAGAAGCCATCCAGCTTGAAAGGACATGGGCGAGTACTGAGAAATCCAACTGGTAGTTTGATTGTTAGAACAGCATTAACTCCACCCTCGGCGCCTGCCCCAAAAAAGGAAGCTTCTGCTGTGAAGCCAGCTGCACCTTACTCTCTTCTTTACCCACAGAAGAAACAACAGATAGATGAATCTCAGTCTTCTGCTGAGAAAACCATTACATTACCAGGCTCAGTCAAAACATCCTCTCAGGCAAGCTCAGCTCAAAGGGTCGTAGTGGTTAGGCCCGCTGATGTGAAAAAACCCACAGGAAATTCTGCATCTGCATTGATTGGAGTTGCTCAGGCCATTTCAAAAGCTCTTGGGGAAAAAAATCTTCCCGAGGGCACACCAACAGTGATTCGTTTACCCCAAGACTTGCCCAGCAAAAAAAGTGGGCACACAATTGTGCACATTCAAACATCCCCTACTGGGGTGGCTGCAGCTAATTCTAAGCATGCTACCCCGGCAGCTGCCAAGACTGCATCAGAGATTCTCCTGCAAAGACTCAGAGAACAACAGAAGCGAGTGATTGTTAAAGAATCAGTACACACTGCAGATGCAATGGTAAGAGAGTCTCAATCAAGACAAGAGAATATTGTGAGTGATTCACCAAAATCTGCAAATGAATTACAAGATGCTGGACAGTTGTCAAGTGTTGAAACAGCTGATCAATCCAGTGATAGCCATTCAGAGACCACCGGTGATGCCAGCGGTGCATCCAGTGAGACCCCAAAAAAACAAAAGATTTCTGTCCTAGGCGGGACATTCTCAAAGTTGGTTGTTTCAAAAGATGAAAATGGTGATGTCATTCAGAAAGAAATTCATGTCGTAGACACTTCAAACCAGTCAGAAAGTTCAGAAATAGTCACTACACAATCATCTCAAGTTTCCACCTCAGAGGAAGCAACCTCAACTCAAGACTCTAGTCATACAGAGCACCCAGAAGGGGATATGGCTGATTCATCAGACACTTTGAAGAAGTCAGAGGACGCATCATCAGAGATGCCTACATCTTCAGCATCACTCACAGAGTTGCAAAATGTTGACCTAACAGAAGTCAAACAAAGCCCCTCTGATGAAAGTGCTCAGGGATCACCAGGTGAAGTTGCCAGTGCAGGCTTAGACACTTCAACAGCCAGCAGCAGCAACAATAAGGATGGTCTCCAGCCAGCAGCCAGTGGGAAGGACAGAGAGAAAGTTGTGGAGAAGATCAGGATAGTGGATAATGGGGTGGAGTATGATGTCAGCATTGTTTCCGAGGAGGAAGTTGCTGAGGAGATTGTAGACAACTCTACAAATCAGCTGGCACAGGTGAGCTGTTGTCACAGTGTATTGCAGAATGACATCTGCTTAAATGTAACTTCATGGGAGAATGAAGGGAGAACCCAAGTATGTAGAGGATTTTCTTTTGGATTTTCCAGACGTGCTAGCAATCTAGGTAACCCCAGAATTTCTGATATTTTGTAAGAGAAGAACAAACTGTCAAAACATGGCTTTGTAGATATGTTGTCTTTTTGAAACTTCAAAAAAGTTTTTACCTTCCAGCTGTCAGTATCCCTGGCTTTCTCAAATATCTTATGGTCATGGAAATATGCTGTAATGATAAAACTGCATCTGTACTACCTATGAAATTCTCTTGAAGATCACTGATCTTCAGTGAGACAGCTGGCTAATTTCAGTGGTTCAAGTTTTCGGTAAACACAAAACCTGTGTCAGGTTGTTTTTTTCAAAAGTACAAAATGTTCATATTATAGGATCCAAGTTCTGAAGAATCCAATTTCTGAAGAAAGTTCACCTGAGGCATGCAATATAAAGGCAGTCTGTGATAGAGCATTGTATATCATGTTTATCTAATATTCTCTTTAACTTTTATCTGATGATCATCCAGACTTGTAGGAAATAACTCCTCTGAGAAATTTTCAATGGCTAAGAATAGGTCAGGTGAAAAATATTCTAGATCAAGAGAGCCACTAGTAGTACATCATGGAAGCAAAACATTTGATTTAGGACTTTCTATCCATGCACTCCTGATCCTTGCCACACAACGATATTCAAAGATTATGCCAATTCTTGGCAAAATTGTCCTTGTGATTGTGTGCAGAATCAAACCAACTGCATACCATAACACATTCATATAATGAGCGCTGCTCTTATTTTGCCAAGCTTTGTAAGTAATGGATATCTCAGTACGTCCCAAACAGTCAAGATGACAGTTTTTGCATTTTTACAGGGTGAGACAAAGGAAACAGGCATTGTAGAGGTGGAGCCTGAAATCATCATTAAGCAAGAAATGGATGATGATGCAGATGTCAAACCAGACATTGGAAAGTAAGGAACTTTATGTTTCATGTGACATTTATATTATGTTATTTGTAGTCCCTTCTGGGTATTGCTAGAGTTCCATGCTTATTTGTTACAATGTTCCTGTTGTTGACAATGTGTTTTGGGGACACTGGGTATTTACTGGAATGAAAGCATACCCTAACCCTTTTGCTCATCTCTCTCAGCGCTTTAGGATGTGTGTTTACATACAAGGTCAAATGAAAGGCTAAACCCACTGATTACAATCATGTAATTACAGTCAAATTCACCTAAAGCAGCTCCTTAAGAGCACTGAAAAAAATCATGGTTCAGAGGAGATGGGATTATCCAGTGACTTTAAAGAGAAATTTAGCATTTTATTGTATATAAAATGTTGCAGTCCTCCAAACTGCAGATTACGTGAAACAGACTATATGCAGGGTACACAAAACTCAGCACATCTTTCTCAAAGGTCATGTAGTTATGCCATCAGGCTTTGGTTGTCGGTAGCTCCACACCTGATTCACTGTGAACTAGATGTCCGTGGCTGTTTTTTAACTTTATACCAACTCATCTTCAGGAAAAGAATACACTTTGGTTATTGAAAATTTACTTCAACAACTGAATACTAGATGAGCAAGCACTGCATTTCTGTCAGATAAACTTACCCAAACATCTCTGTTAGACAACTTGATTCTGTCTGGAATGAAATCACTGTGAATATTTACTCCAGGCAGACATCTGCTACCCAGACAGTTTACTCTCCAAGATTACGAACAGCTGGGGCATCAGGAATGACAAGTTCGGTCACGCACAAGCTGGCCACTGTGGTGGAAGATGGCCAAGAAAAGAAGCATGTCTACTATGTCTCTGTTATCCCTAACAAAGGCATCATGGCTAAAACAAGAACTACTATGGTAGGTAGCTTCACTCTCATTTCTCAATACCTTTAAAGATAACCTAAGATTAGCATTAATATCTAGAAGTGAAACTTTCTGATGTTTTGCTTCTCACAGCACCATTAACATCATGTCATGTTTGTAGCTTTTTTGTTGGCCTGTAATTTTAGCTTTGAAATAATGATTTGACAAATTATCTTTGGGCCATAAGTGATTACTGCATGAAAAGTTAATAAGGTGTAAAATTATTATTATTTTGTTACTCAAGACTAGTAGTTGTTCTTGCCAGATTTCTTTTGAATTTATTGACTTATTTTAGCTTGAAGCATGCTTGGATAAGCAAACACTTTTTTTGTATCATACTGCATGTTTAGAAGGCTGCAACAGTCATTCATGGTTGGCAGATGAAAGGAGCTTTGACTGAAACCTTTTAAGCATGGATATTTTCTCAATTAGTCAGTTTGAGCCAAATTTTTTTAAACATGGTGACTGTATTCATTAGCTCAATATTTATACAGTATCAGTAATAGTCATTAGCTCAAACTTTACATGTTATCCATAACATTAATATGGGTTAACTTATTTCTTTCAGTACAATGCAGCCAACTGGGTGATGGGAGAGAATGGCATGTTCTGCTGTGAGAAATGTGATTATGAAACAGACAGGAAAGCCAATTTTTACAAACATCGCAGGTCACATTCAGGTATGACAGACTGTTTTTGCATTGTGAATTCTCATCTTTGCTGTCCTCGTATTCTTAGATCTGGTAAATCTTTGTTATTAGTAAATGTTCAGAGTGGATATGCGATTCAAATCATTTTGAGAAGATTGATCATATCACCTCTGCTGATAATTTTGTCACTTACTGTCATTCTATGTTTTACAGTACCAGCTGTATTTTCATTCAATGCAGATTGTACATCTGTTAACTCTATACTTCTTGATCTGTTTCCAACTCAGGTTTCAAACCCCATGTGTGTCATGTGTGCCAGTATAAGGCAGGAACCAGCAGCAACCTGAAGAGACACATGGGCATTCACAAGGATATTAGAGAACACAAGTGTGACATCTGTGGTCTCTGTTTCAGACAGAAGATTCATCTTGAGCGGCATATCAAGTATAAGCATGAGGTGTGTTGCCTTGTTGGCTATCTGTATCTGTTTGGCATGTCCCTTTCTATAGTTACAGTTGAAGCTTACAGCTTCAAACTGCATGTTTTCAAAAGCCGCAGCACTGTTGTAAGAATCTGATCCTGCATCCTTAGTTTCTTTACAAAATTTCAAAATCAAGCCTTTTTCAATTTTGACTTTTGGAAAGGTTCCCTAGATTTAAAGTTTGTGAGGTCCCCCTGGGTTTACTGTAAACTGGCTTGAATAGGCAGAAAATTTTGCTGCATCATTGTTCATTCTCTAACAGGGAATCACTAAATATCATTCTGTGAAACATACCACTCTACTTTATCTAAACTCTTTGCGAGTAGAGAAATTTGGAAACTAAAAACTGTGATTCAGTGACTTTCATGCTGAAACTACAACATTCTGCAATCTTAAAGACACTATGATTATGATCAGCAGCATTGACTTGAATTTTGTCCTTGTTTTAACAGGAGAAGAGTGTCAAATGCCCTATGTGTGACTACATCTGTGCAAATGAACAGCCGGACCTGAAGATGCATATCAAGCGCAAACATTCCAATGAAAATGCGGGTGAGGTCCTCACCTGTCCTGACTGCAAGGTGAGAGTGGGGAACAAGAAGGATCTGAAGCAGCACATGAAGTTTCATAAGGAGGGGCCCGAGCTGAAACTCTTTTGCAAAGAGTGCAGTTTTGTCACCGACTGCCAGAGTAGATTGAAACGTCACACAGCCATTCATTCCAAGATGAAGCCCTTCCAATGCGGGGTGTGTAACTATAGGGCAGCTCAGAAGGAACACGTGCTGAGGCATCTGAGAACACAGCACAAGATTGAAATCAAGAAAGACAAAAAGAGACGTAAGTGTTACTCTTGATACAAGAGGTATTACCATCATATTCTTTGTCCCTTCTCAACACTTGTCTTTAATGGCTAGTGTCACCTCTTTATTTCTTTAATATCTTATTCAGAAGCAAATACAGTAGATTCCAATTCCAAAACACTAAACCATAGCCTTTGCATAATCACAACATTTTAAGGGAACAGGTATAATCAGCTCTACTGTACTCACACTATCTGCTCAGTCTTATTTTATTTATTCTCTCCAAGAGGTGATGAAGTGGAGTAAACCATAGGGGTATAATGGGTCATAGTCAAAAAATACTTTGAAGTGATTCTAATTTATTGTTAATTCACATTATGACAAAATTCATCCACCTCCTTGTTTTCAGCATGGAGAAGACACAAGAAAATTGAAACAGAAGATAGTCTGAAGGAGCGGGCAGATTTCAGTAGTGGTGACAAAATCTTTGCTTGCAATCACTGTACCATGAGGTAAGCACTCCAGGGCACAGAAGATTTTAACAAAATTGACTTGCAGCACATATTTTTTAGAGATACTTCTGTAAATGTGGAACATGCCACTGTTTTTAATGTGTAGAAAACTATCTAAATGGAAGGTGTACAGATCATTACTTACTAAAAATAAAGGTCATTTATCCTTTCCATGTTATGTAAGGAATGTATGCAGTGGCTGTAATCACTTCATACATTTCTGCAATTAGAACTGCTGTCCTCAAGAGTGAGTTATATCAGCTCTAGTCTTCTTTACTCTGATATTTGGCAGCTGATCACACTTCTGTGTAAATATTTTGTGAAGGTCTTCCAGATTAATGTGGACATTTTTGTGGCGTGATTATTTTTATGTGGACTTGGTGAAGTGAACCTCTTTCTCTGTGTAGTTGTTTGAATATCTTGCATGTCTTTCCAAGGTTTGCGAAGTTGATAAACCTGTACAAACACCTGCACACTCAGCATAATGACATCATGCCAGCAGAGACTGATGGCAACTTCTACTGTGTGGTGTGTGAGTACTCCACTACCAACAAGAAGAACCTGCTGGTGCACATGAGGAGGTGAGAACTAGCTCTTGAACCTTTTCCTTTTGTTTTTGTTTTTGAATTTCAGTGTTGATATGTTTAAATTCCCAGGGTGCATTTTCACCAGAGTTAGTCACTCTGCTATCTGTGGCTGATGGGGATGACGGTTTCAGTTCTCACTCCCTACCCAATCAAGAGACATCAGGCAGGTCTAACCTGGTGGTATAATAGTGGTCGGATGGCTCCAGGCCCAGCAAGGCACCATTATGGCTTATGCACATGATGCAGTCAAGAGCTGTTGCCATGCTGAAAGCACAGGGTTATCAAGAGTTAGATAGTTTTTATGATTGATGTCAGTCTGTCCATGTTGCATGCAATAAGGAAAGCCAGGGTATTAAAGCCTGCAGCTCATACCACATTACTGCATTTCTCACTTTCAACTGAATAAAGGAGACAAGACAATTGTCAGATCACTATTTTGTTGTGAAAGAATATTTTTGTCACAACTTCTTGTTTTCAGAATGTGTTAGTAAGATTCGACGATTGTAGGTAAGGAATGATTAAAACCATAAATTTATTTCACCACTAAACAACACAAGTTACACCAGACATGTGTAAGTTATCTAAAGTCCATGATTATAATTAATATATCCCATTTGTGTTCCAGACATAACATGGCAGACCAGACCCCTCCCACTCACGTCTACTCCTGTGTTCTGTGTCGCTATGTCAACCCTAAGAGAAGAAATCTGTTTCAGCACATGAGGAAGAAGCATAACATTAATATCAGCAAACAGACTGAAACCTATTTGGAGGGGGAGGATGACACAGAGGGCCAGGAAATGGAAGTTAGTGATGTAATCAGTTCAGTCAACAGAGCTGTTATGTCCAACAGCAGTGGCACCACAGTGGCTGCGACAGACACATCATCAGAGACTGCAGCAAGGGTAAGTTAATAACCTGCTGTTCTCTATTGAAAAGAGGTGGCTTTTTTTATTTTAAAGAAAAAATCTTACATTTAGAATCCAGTCAATAATTCACGTGACTTCCTATTACAGTCGACTCCGCTTAATCGCCCTCCGCTTAATCACCTATTCCGCTTAATCGCCTCGTTTCCCAGGAAACTGAATTTTTTCTATATAAAAGTCACTGGATAATTGCCTCTCACTCCGGATAATCGACCACTCTCCAGCGCCCGTGAATTCAAAGATCAGCGGTTGAAGGGTTACAGTTGGTACACAGACGGCTTAACTATGCGACGGATGGCAGACTAGTTGACTGAGTGACAGCTGCCACCCCGAAATAGGTGTGATAAACCTTTCCTCCCCACCTCCTCCTCCTTTTGTCTCCCGTCGTCCCACGCTACGCATCACTGCCTTCGCCCGTCCGATATAAATGCTAATGCGCCGAAAGAAATTTAACCCCATTATCAAAAATATGGCCGAAATTACATTCTCTGCTTAATCGCCTCTCCGCTTAATCACCCACTTTTTCCGTGATCCCGAGGATGGGCAATTAAGCGGAGTCGACTGTATTTCTATTTTCCTGTTTGGGCAGTTCACTTCATAAACTTCTCGCTCCTGGTGGGCCACACAATATGGCTACCATTTTATCCACATCAAACATCAGCATTAATGTAGTAACTATTCTTACCTTTAACCAGGTGACCATTTTATGGATAAGCGTACTGAAGAAAATGTGAAAGAAATTTTGCTATTAAAAAGAAGGCATTTGTTTATTAATTATAACTGTGTTCGCTTGGTTCATCATGTGAACTCTGGAATCTTGTCACCAGTGTCACACCACTTTTGCAGTGTTTGGGCTAAAAGTAAAACATTTTAGTTGAAGGTCTTCTCTAGGACAAGGTGCTGATGTCAATATGTAATACAAAATTTGTAAGGCACTTTCCGCTTGAAATTATATTTATTATACTCTTTATCAGTGATCTCCGTTCAGATTTGCTTCTGGGCAGTATTGCCCATCCATTGCTTCAATAGAAAATTGTGCTCGTAGTGTTAAATGGTGCACTGGTGCTGATGGGGTTCACAGATGTAAAGCATTGTGATATAACATGTCCCAACAAAGAGTGTGGTGCATTAGTTAGGCTTAACCACTCTCTAACATAACAGTCATATTTTCTTCGATTTTTTTTTTTCTGAGTTTTATATTCACTGCATCAATAACAGGCTATAGGAAGGCTAAAATAAAGATGTTTATGACCTATACTATGCTGTAAGTCATTCCTTGGTCTTTCACAGAACCCTCACAAGTTTGGATTTTGATGAAAAGAACATGGGCCAAATTATAGCACAGAATAGATCTGTAACTCTCAATTTTCATACTTTTATTCCATTGGAGGCCAACTGTGTGACTTTTTTATCTCAGCTGCAAAACACCGAAACGCACCTCCTATATATTTGAAACTTGAGCTGTTTGTTTTATCCAGGAAGCAACAGGAGACCTGGCAGGTGTTGCCAGCATGATAAAGATTGAAGACTTAACTCGCACATCAGCAAATGGGGAGGCAGATGATATGCAGGCATTGGTGATTGACAACAGCAGAACTAACATGACGGAGACAGTGGCAACACATGCGTCTGTGCATTCTGCTGATGCATTAGAGGGGCTGCAAGCCCTTGCAGAGCAGGCAGGACTTATAGATAATATAATTGAGGAGCAGGTAAGAACTTGTAATTTCATTTACACCTTGAAGAAATAGTTTCCCAGTACTCATGACATCTTCAGTTAGTACTCTTTCTTCACAATTGGCATTGAAGTGTGGCTGGCAGTTGTTGATTCAAGAGCTTTTCATGTCAACCACATTGCATAGTATTGCTGTACCTTGTCTTACCTTGTCTTCTCACCGAGCATCACAACCTTTACAATTTACAATAAACCTCAATGCCAGATTGTGGGTAGATTGAGGCTTTATGTAATTGGGTAGCAGTAGAGGTGTTTTCTTGGTTGGACTCTTGGACAAGTAATTTTCCTGGGGTGTTTAGAGAAAGGGGATTTTGATAGTTTCATGTGGGCGAGGCTTGTGTTTGGAGTTTGGAGCTCTTTGGTCTGCCATATTCTCCAACTATATTCTTTCTCTGTAAACTCATCGATCATTCTTGCAAATACCAGCCTAATCAATGTAGGTAGGCATGGATCTTAGAATTTCTTTGCTGTGCCCAAACGAAGTTCATAATGTCTCCTTTCTGCAACACTGCCAATAAACTTGTGAGTACTAATATCTGAGGGGACCATTCGAGCAAATAAGATAGATATTGTCAAAAAGACATCAGAAATGTTGATAGACATATACAAAATGAGGGTGACAATTGCAATATTTTTTATGCTACAAAAATTAATTGTGAAGATTTGTACCTGTGGTCTGCTTATCTGTATTGATCTTCATAATTTGTATGTAAAATTGGAAGTGTGTCATGTTCCTTAATGATATGATCACAAACTCTCACCAGGATTGAGCATATTACTCTGTGATCATTACAGATATTAGACGAGTAAAGAAGAGATGTCTGTATGAGATTTTTTTGTTTATTTTCCATCTAGGTGCCAGTCATGGATGAACAACAAACTGTGGTCATTGAACAAGGTGGCACCAGCACTGAAGTGGTTGGAAACGTGGAAGTTATTGAAGGCCAGCTTCAGCAGATAATCCAATCAGCCGAAACCCCAGCCACCCACAGTGGTGGGGAAGCCATGGAAGGATTAGAATTGACAGAGGAGCAGCTGTCCAGTCTGAGAACAGGGGATATGGTGGAGATGGAGGGAGAGTTGTATCTTGTGGAATTCACACAGGACCCCAGTAACCCCAACAAACAGCTGTTGTCATTCCTGCCAGTGACACAAACACAGATTAGCCAGGAGACTCAGGCCCAGTAATTTTGTAGAGAGGTGTTCCCTCTGTTTTAGTGGAAGAAAGATCATGTTATGCATACATTTGGGATGATCAGTGTTCTGTATACCAGCAGTCGGACATCAAGGAAATACAACATAAAGAAGTCCTGTCTAAAGGCTGGTGAATGGTATGTCATCATTGTACTCCCATAATGGCTTAAGTCAGACTTAGGCAGAAATGGTGTAAGAATACCATGTTATTTATGAGATTAAGATTAACATGGTAAAATGTTACAATGCGCTAATATTTTCCTTTCAGAATTGCAACGGTGAAGATGGGCATCAGCTATTCTTACTTTGCCATTGAAACAGTTTTCTGCCATTTGCATGAAAAATCATAAAAAATTACTTCTACCATTATGGAAGCCCAGTGACTAAATGAACCTGTAGGGTACACATCTGACTGTCACACCCCATCAGTGTTCACTTTGCTGTTTTAAAAAAAATTATCAATGACACAAATATCATCCTTGATAGTGATATACTTCTCTTTCAGTAATATGGCATACAACTTTTAATGTTAACATGCTCAGTATATAATGTGGGTTGTTTTTTTTTTTCAATAAAATGGCAGTATTACTATTGAGATTTTTGTCAAATTCAAATTGGTCTTCAGATTTTGCCCCCTTATTGTCAGTGGTTGGTTCATGCTAAACACTTAAGGCCTGCCGTCCTCACGGTGAGTAGTTTTCACCATCAATAATTTTCCCTAGTAATAACCATTGTCTATTCCTGGGATCTGCTCGGCTTTATTTCCATCAGTGGCACAGGCAGCTACTTGGAGTTAACATGCATCAGTTTCTGAAGAGCCCTGCTTAGAACAGAAATTTGAGGGATACACCTATATAAAAGGTAGAATTTGTATATATAAATTTTGCATATAATGTATAGACAGTCAATAGTGTGAGCAGTTCTCCATCTGCACAGTTTACATCAATAACCAACAGACCTCCCCTCTTGTTAGCAGTTCTGACATACCTCTGTCATTCTTGAAAGACATGCTAATTTTTTACTGCAAATGGGACAGTCAAGCTTCAAGTACCTCGAAGTGCAGCTGGACTATATCTTCAAATGCTCATGTTTCTGCAGTCATTCCTGATGAGTTTAAGAAGTGTAAGGGTACATGTTTGTGTGTGGTTGGATTTTAAATCTCATGGTATCTTTCTATCAAAGACAAGTATCACTCCATGTTGAGTGTGGCTTAATAGCTGGAACTGTTTATTGAGAATAGGCATTTCCTGTTTGAACAGTTTGTTCAGTTTCTCTTTGCACCTAGGCAATGATAGATTGTAACATGTATATTTTTACATGCATGTAACTGGTATTACATAAGTAGTGCATATTCTTGTTTAGAAATTTCCTGCTCACTGATAGCAGTGGAGTTTTCTCCAATGGAGGATGAACTATTTTTCAACAATAACTTGAATAAGGAGGTCCTAGCTTGATCATATTGCAGAATTGTGAAACCATGATAATATGACTAGTTTTCTGACATGTAAGACTATTATCTCTGCTATGGACTATATTAAGCTTATTGTGGAACAAGAAATGGTCAGTGATGGGTGTGGGAAACTGAGACCACTAACTTGGTGACCACCTTAACCTGAGAAAATTTTCAATTAAGATTTTGTTGTAAAGAATATGAGAGGTCTGATGCTCAGAGTGCCAAACTTGGCATTAAAAAACTTGGCATGACTTGCCTAATCCAGTTTAACATGTATGTCCTTGATATTAAAAGATCATGACAGTCATTGAGCTGATTTCTATTCATGACAAGATGACAGTGTATATAATTCATTTTGCCAGTATTTCAAGTATTATGCAAGAATGTTGGATAATTTTTTCTCATAGTTGTCATGCATAATGTTATTTTGTCATTGCATTTTCTTGTAATTATACATTTTCCTGGGACACAAGTTGACAGCTGGGTGGTTATTTGAAGGCATTTTGCAAGGCATGGCTGTGGGCTATACATATAATTGTACAATATTAGTTCATGTCAGATGGCATGTGTCACCCGACATCAAACTGTTTGCATATGTGCACATGGGTAGTACACCTCTTTGCTTTACTAAATTCACAGAGTGCAGCTTTTAGTATGGAAGAGAAAAGGGTTGTGTATTCATATCTGGGTCATACTCATCAATGATTTGTATCAGTCTAAGGATATAACATAGAAAGGCCTTGATTGTAAGTAATAAGACCCTGATTGTAAGTAATCTAATGAAAACAGGATCTCCCAAATAGAGTGTAAGATGTTTCCCTTCCTACAAAGAAAAAAAATTACAAACTTTTATTGAATGGCATGAACAGATTTGGTCCTACAGCTATCTGCCACTCTGTGATGTTGTCTTGCAGGTATGGATGGATATGATAAATCCAAATGGTTATTTTGTGTAGATAAATTTTGCTGTGGACATTTTCTCACTGATATGACTAGGACATCATGACTTGTCTCACACATATTTGATGAGAATGTATTGTTAAGAAAACTCAGCCACATGTCAATAAATATAATTGCTAAAATTATGTAAAGTGTCCACATTCTTATATTCTTAAGTTTTATCTTGAGCTTGTCCCGAAGAACCAACTGGGATGGTTTTGAAGAATGATGGTCATTAATCTAGTATAATACAAATATGTTCTTGCTTTTTCTGGATGAAGCTTAGATTCTTAGGCATATAATACAAAAATGAATCATAATCATTTCTTTTTCTGTTTCTTTCCATGCTTGAATAGTTGAATTAATTGTAAAGACATAATCAAAACATAATTTATACCATAGTCCAAACTGGTTTTTAGAATTTTTGACCGTGAAGAGGGAAATATATTGTGGCAGATTACAGTAGACTTTCTACTTTTCAACTGATAATTTTCATTTGTGCTCTTTCAAACTGCATCTGAATAGCAAATTGTATCTGAATGACTCCCAACACTGCTTGTCAAGGCAGGACACACACACATGAACACAAAACAACCAAGGCTGGTAAATTAAGATGAGTCAAAAAGTTTTTATTATCAAGTAATTATACACAATTTCAGATGCGTATCAAAGATGTTATTTTATCTTGCACAAGAAATATATTACAACAGTGATTACTTTCTGAGAAATAAAGTATTTTACCACATCATTTCTGCCCAGGCTCCGAATTTTAAAAAAATCCTTACTGCAACCAAAGATCTTTGAAGACAACCTTAATTTCTTTAATCTATGCTCTACTGATTCACAACTCTGCTCATANAAAGGCAGCTACAACATCTGCACTGAAACTGAGGTATTTGCTACAACTTGAAACACACAGGGGTTAGTCCTGCTGTTGCCTGTGCCTCGCTTTATTTCATGGAATGTTTCATGAAAGTCTGTATGCCTTTCAAAAGAATTTTTGAAATATACAGCACCATTGAGCAAATATATGGATGGATCCTGAGCGCTTTATAATTAAAAAAAAAAGCTATGCATGTTTCTCAAATTACTCAGTAAATTTTGACATAGAATAACCCCTAGACCCTTTCCTTATAACATTAGTAATCAGATTCCAATCAATTTTGTAACCGAATCATATATCAGAGAACAGCAGAATTCTAATAGGCATCCCACCCACAACTTTTATCTATGGATAAGTAACAATGCATGAGATGTAAAATTTTTAATGATACATATGATTCTCGCTGGGAATATGATGTCCTAAAGCAACACACACAGAAATACCATTATAAAGATGAAGCAGAATACTTTAATTCTCAATTTACAAAATCTCTTTCATGCATTGTCATTTGCTGTATACACATACTCCACTCTTCAATGACGCAAAGAGGCCAACTTCTAAAATAATGCTCAGGCACCCAGCTGAGCTTTTTCTAACCTTGTGATGCAAAATATGCCAGTAATTCAGTTCAGGCATCATTCTGAAATCTGGCCAATACATTTCACCCTCTAGTGTACAGAACACCTGTGCACACACAAGAGGTATTGATGTATGACCTAATGACTAATGTGTTTGTGACCTTTAAGGACTTGTGAGGCCCATTGGAAAGAGAAAGCACCTCTTGTGTGTTTTGAGCCAGAAGGAAATCTAAAAAACACACATAAAAGGAATCTCCAAGGAATACTACCTCTCTTAACTTACTTTCTAAAAGTTCATGGAAAAGAAACCTCTTTAAAATGCTGCTCAACCCTTTGGTCAGCTCCTATAACCATGATATGTAGGGGATATTTTTAAATTTGATGAATTCATACAGGCCCAAAGTCTTTGGACACTGATAGCAGTACTACAAAAGAATGAACTGAAGATTCTCTTCCCTGGGTATCTCAGCAATGCCCATGAATGATGCACTTTGTCTATAGCTGGCTTCTTATGTAGTGTATGTAGTACAACAGTCCTGTAACCCATATTTGAAATGGCTGGAAGTTATTGCAACACTGTTGTGTACACTGATAGTATGTTATGGTATATTGGTCTTGTAGCGAAGGAAAGTAAAAGGGAAGAGTCCAGTAATCAAAAACAACTCATTGTTCTAAACTCCGATTGCACAATTCATTAACATGGGACTAAGGGTGGTCACTGAACAGCTGCCTTCATCATATGCTAGCATTTGTGATCCTGGATTTAAAGGTTATTTACTACAAGAGTACAGGAGAGGTTCGCGGTGTTGGACTTTCATAAAATCACTTAGTATGATTTCATAAGCCTTGTGATCTACACTCATTCATTCATTACAAACACCAAGCTTACACCACAATCAGTGTAAGAAACAACCTTCAGGGAGAAAAGATTCGCAAGTCACAGCCCCCTCTCAACAAGAAAAACAACAATGAATACAACAGTGAGAATGAGAAAAATGCTATACAACACAAGGGATAACCCCCTCGAGCTCTGGAATTTCAGTTTTCTATTTGTAATTGTCTGGTATCACCGACTTAGTTTCAGCCATGCTCCCCCATAACACAGGTCATCACAGTGTAAACAATGAGCCTCCATAAAATGATCTTCTATCTGTCACAGGACCTGATGAGGTTCCCATTTCCAGTTTCAAAGCGAAGTGAGAAACACTTAGGGTATCCACAGAAACATGCCAAATACTAGTAATGACTTACATGTGACCAAGCCTCTAAGAACATCAGGGGGTAGAAAGGCTGAAAGTTCTGTTAACTTCTTACTCAAAAGATCAGGTGTTATGCTTTTCACAAAATTATGTTAATACAGTAATGGTAATGTTGTAAGCCACATGCGGAAGCACATACTCCTATGATATCTTTGCATTTATCCAGTGTATGCGCCAATCCAGGTATACTGAACAAAGGCAACTTGAACTACCATACATATTATTTGTCATCAATATGCAATGTTTCAAAATCAAACTATTCTACTCAGGTTTCATTTTTCAGTATGAAAACAGTAGCCTCTCCCATTACAAGGTGCAGAAATACACTATTTTGTTTTTGCAATACCCTACAATACCCTAGTGATAATATTCAAGATGATCCTACTGCACAAGGCAAGCATCAATAGCGTCAATCATATGTACAAAGAACATGTGTAAATTATTCTATGATAGGTTCATATAATCACATTACAAGGTATCTACACACTCTTTCCTTTCATAATAAAACATGATTAGAAACCCTGGAGAACAAGTCATCTAGGGCCAGCCTTAAACCAGAGTAATATCATGCAAGATGTAGTAGGTGGCTTTAAGCAGTATTCCTGAATGTGGCCTTCGTGTGGGGATCAGGGCACTATAGATGTGACCGAATGATGATGTGCTGTGTTGTTTCACCAACAATTAAATAGACCCTAGTGCCACCAAAGTCATCAATGTGAAGTAACAATCCTGTACCTCACAATTAATTTATATGGTGGTTACAGGATTGTTACATTGCACTGGTGAAAAGCAAAAATAGTTATTTCAAATCCCAAAAGTTATGAGCTTAAATCTAGAACTGTGCCTCACTTCTACAGAAATACATATTGTCAGGTCAATCTGTTGCTACGTTTTTATCATGCTGGACTGGACACTTAAAAATAGTAATCCTAGGATACCAGATTCACTGTACATTTTGAAGCTGAAAATCTCTGAACACTGTGGTGAATCTGGATTTGAAACACATGCCCAAAACGTGCCTTAGGCCAACAGCCTGTGATTTTACTCAGATCAAGAGAGTGATTTTGATTATTTGTACCCCAGGGTTTCCAAGATTATTATACAAACATGTAAAAACAAATCTGAGACATGATTCTCATGGAAATCTCCCCATAAGTTCCCCACACAATCAGGTGCCCCTCTAAAATCTTATTAAAGCAGTAAAGTTCATTCTTTCTTTGCTGCTTCCATATGTTCCATACCTTTATTGCTCCAACCATACTCACTATATTATTCTGTTAGCACACATGCTACTGCAATGTTACACAACTTAGGACTTCCAAGTGTTTGATGAACCTTTGAACTGCAAATGCTAAATCTATTAATCAGATGTTAACCTCTTGTGACTACTGCTTTTGTACTGTACAGAAGCTTATACGCATGCTCAATTTGCCTGAATAAATATTTGTTTACGGTATAACTTCCTTTAACTGCACCTGTCTTAGAACAATTAAAGCTTTATCATGTAAATATATAAGGATTTCAAACTTAGGTTCCACAAAAATAATTCTGAAACCGTGACTAGGATGTAACTTACAACTCATTAAGATTGCAAAGTATATCTGAATCGTTACCTTACCAAAGTCAGCTAAACAAAATCACATGAGATTCCCACTGAGGTTCAATCTTATGACGTTAGGCAGTCAGTATCTCTATGAGGTGAAGTAAACATAACTTTATGCATAGAGAAGTATTTCATGAAAACAAATCTTACTGCATGGATGAAAGTCTTCAGTATATTAACTGAAATCAGTAAATTGAGAATCACAAGTTATGGTACATTTCCAATCATTGTCATTTAAAGACTGTAATTACTACATCATGGAGAAAAAAGTCCCATTTAACTTCAGAACTGTGCAAATATGCTGGGACATTATCCCTGGACCCTGCCAGAGATCCATTGCAATTCCCTAGACCCTCCACCTAATTTTCAGTAAAATTCGGCTTTTGAAGGTTTCACCCATGTTATTATTTTGGTAGAAAGGGTAACTCTTTCACACAACAACATCTAAACAGAATCAAATCAAATTATTACTGCACATATCATAAACATTGCGCATATTCAGAAAGAAATTGTGGCCAACTCTATTGAAACACAAAATGATTACACATTTCACAAACTAATTCCAGAGCTGTCAATTTTATGAAATCAAAATAACTCAAGTAAACTTTGGAGAAGAGTTTAGAAGCGTAATCCATGTGCTGGCTAACACAAACAAAATTTTATTAATGGTGATTTAAAAAAAGAAATATATTTCAACTAATTTGGCAACAATTTTGGAAATGAAGGAAACATTAAGTATGCCAGCTGGAACATTTACAGCCAGGTCAGTAGCAAAGCTGGAAGCCTTCCAGTGACGCAGATATACTAATTATATGCATTACAACAATACTGTTACACCTCTCAGAATACACAAGATTATTCTTTTCAAGGACTAATAAAGAAAATATGACTGTGGAGCAAGGCTGTGTTAATGGGACAGATGTTCAAAATTTAAGATTTTCCCACAAACTGGCAGCTTACAGTAAATGAATTTACATTCAAACATGGGAAGCAGCATCACATGGTCCAAATTTCATCAGACTTCATATTTCTAGGCAAAACATTTGCTTTTGCACAATTAATGATATGCAAAATAAATAAGGATGATACTTAGAGCTGTCACCAACGTTAATGCATACAAGCCATTTCTTGTCAAACAGCATGCCAACATACACACAACATATGAGACCCAACACAGATGCAATCCTAGTTGGAGAAAATGTTATTTTATATGGATGAAACAAGGCAAAAATTTGGGAAACATGAAATGAGATGCATATCTATCTATTGTTTGAAACCAAAATGGGAGGGAGTGCAAGGCATAGTTTGCATAAAATACTTTGCACTATTATTTTCATCCCATTCAGACATGTGAAAACAATAAATTAAGAGCTATGTGGAACATATATGACAATAAATCTTCAAATGTATTAAAATCCCTGTATTTCAGTTAATGGCCTACAATGGCTTGATGTTTGAGAATTTATGAGATGAACTGTTAGTATGATCCATTAATGCTGGATTCATTTCCCTGCCCATAATTCTTCATTAATTGAGGGGAAAAAAGTTTACTCTCAACACAGTGATACTTTATGCAATTTTTTTTTTAGGTCAAAATTGCATATTCTCTTTTCCTCTTGCCTCTGTTGATTCAATCAAATTTTCTCTCCCCAGTTCCTGCCGCTCTCCTGTTTGCTATGTCCACAGTCAACTGTTAATTCATACAAACACATACCCTGATCCAGCACTAAGAATGAAACCAACTCCTTGGCCAATATAAAAAAAAACACAGAGCAATTATATACACAAAGCACCTCTGACACGGACTTTATGTTGAGATCTGAAGACATAATTATTACTATCACCTCCCATGCCGCATCACTGCTTGTCATCTATGAGGTGACTAACAGGGATTGGCAGTTGTTACTACGATATCTAATTAGGCTAAATGAATTTTGCTAATTTGTATTGTATCACATGGCACTCTAATGACCAAGAGCAGGATTCAGCCGTGACATCAGTGAATGGGTTAAACAAACTCATTACCAACAACTCTTGGAACAAGCAAACCATATTCTATAAATCAGTGGGATTCCCAAAATAAATATAAAATACTTAATAAACCATCCATGCCACATGACATAGGCCTATTGACCATCAAGAAAAGTTCTGCTAAAATGTAACAGAACCTCATGATATTTAATTCATTGTGATCTTGTTGCCAAGCTCCAATTCCTTCTTCCACATCTCTATATCAAGGTTACATCAGGATCTCAAATTTTTAAGACCACTCCCGTCAACTTCAAGATTGGGAGATTTGATGGTCACAAAATAATCTCCTAGCCAATATTCTCAAACACAGAAGTGAACAGCAGATTACATACAAGCCATTCAGCACAGCTTCAGCAGTGTCTTTCAGTCCTCAAAGGTCAAAATTTTGTGCCAACTACACTCAAACACACTTACCCAAGAAAACCCTTTATGTGAAATCCGCACTCTTCCAAAATTAACTGCGTTCGACCAGTTCCATGGATATAAAAAAGAGCATGCTAAATACAAGAATACAAAGATTATCTCGTGAATCTCGTTATAACTGTTCATGTTTACAATTAATTGTCATAAAAAAGTGCTGATATTTTTGTTTTCAATATCCAAAATCCACTATACAGTTTTGGGTTGGTTTTATTCTTAGATTTGTTCTTATGAGATGCAAAAGACTTTCAATTTAGGTGAAGATAGTGAATTTTAAGGTGTTGCGACAGTAAAGAGTTTCTAATTAGCACATCCCAAAAATAAAGTCAATCGAGAGGCTGAAACATACCAGAGGTCCTCTCCTGATGTCTTTAAATGTACCTCAAACATCACAGAATTGCAAACTTTGCATTGCAGTAAACTCAGTGGCATCTACACGGCTTGGAAGATCTCTGCAAATTTTTTTTGTGTGTAGAATGACCCTTGAGAGAACCACGTCCAAAATTTTTACACTTTAGTACTCACAGAGAATGAAAGATATGATAGTTAAAGACATCCATAAAAAATGTATTCATGTCTTAGAATTTATTTTCAGAGCAAAAAGAATCAGAGGAGAAAACTGGATATGCTAATATATACTTCAAAACTCCCATTCTTGGAGAATATTATTGTCCAACATTCCAATTTCAGTAATATGTTACAAATGGAAGTGATAATTACACTGGATATAAAGAAGAGGCCTTGAAAGATGATTAACTACTAATAAATTACAAAGAAAATATATATATACCAATATAACATTCATTCTGGCTTCTCTAACATATTACTGATATTGTTCTGATGCAGAGAAATTCAAGCCATAACTTTCCACAAACATATGTTAAACCAGGAGTTGAACCGACGTCCCTCCTTTCATGCTACACTTCATTTCATATCATATCCAACACTCTTCATTTTGCATAACAAAACACTCAGGGTAAACATTCTATATTCAACTATTTGTTCTTCAGCTCTTGTGTTTCTTTACAGTGATGCCATCTGCCCGTTCGTTCGTCTTGCCTTGGGTCCTCATTCACTTCCAGAATCTTTCTCATCTATACTGGACACTGTCATGCTGAGTCTATTCCCTTGTTGTCAAAACTCATCTCTGAAACAAAAGAAAATATATTTGCACATGAGATCAATAATATTTAATAATAATCATTAAACTCTGCAGTCTCTACCAAAATGATTTACTGCTGAAATGCCGCATTGATGAAATAATAATAATGATTTCATTATATACTGCCTGAAAAAAGCACAGCTCTGCCATTTTGCATCAAAAGACAGTATACACTACAAATTAGGTCAAATTCATCTGTTGGTACCATTGTTCATACTATAATGTTCTCTGTCTTTCTCTCAGGATTATCCCCCATTAGCTTTTACAATTTCTGAGATAACTGACCTTATGATAGCACAATATAACAGTTTTCCCTTCTCCTGTATACTTGTGAATTTGGCACACAGTCTTTTTCCATAAAAATAGCAGAGGTGTGCTAAAAGGTGCTTAACAACTACACAGCATGTGCGCACATTATGACTTTCAGACAAACAAGACACAAATAAGTACCTAGAAACATATTTACACATGCATATATTCCCCATTCTCTATATCTGCACATAAAACCTTGCAAACTTCCATTACAAAAACAAGATCTAGAACAGGGCAAAAAACAATCTACAAGCAAAAATTAGGTACACATTATAAATGTGATAAAAATGTGCTGCCAATATTGTATTTCTGTTGATAAAAGATGTTTCTAGTTTTCTATATTAGCTGATGTTTAAGCATTCTTCAGTTTCAAAGTTTTGAGGCACAAGCTGAATTGGAATACACTGTAACTGTATATTTACACTTCCAAGACCTGGGCTTATCTGTGATGGAATTTCTGTGAAGTAATTTCCCATACATGAATAAGAAATTTTGTAAAGAAATAAGCTGACAGCCATTATTGGAAGTAAAAAGTCTGAACCGTTTTCTTCAAAACAGCCTGGAATACACTTAGGTCACAATCAAAAAAGATATGCTTGCTCAGGACTGTTTATACATTCATGATTCTTTGATTGTTTTGCTTCCATTCACTTATCACCCCCTTAACTCTTTCTCTCTCACAAAGTAGCTGAGACCCATCTGGATTTCCTCTGTTGGTTTTACCCCTATGCCATTTTATCTGGAAAATGAGGGTGAACATTACAGTCTCTGAAGTTGAAGATTTGATCCTGCTTTTCTGGGAAACATTTTCTTTCCTGATAATTCACCTTTCCGAAAAGCTGAAAAAAAGCTTTCCACATAGCTAAAACTAGGCCTGCTCATGCCCATTTTCTATTTACTTCACAGCTCTAGTCCAATCACAATGCTTGCTTACCTACATAAGCACTATGGAGTTATTCAGGCTTTCATGCCTCACTCTCAGGCCATGGCAAATACAAGGAATGAGCTGGTTGATTTAGAAAAGGTGAATTTCTTTTGCAAAAGTACACATTAATATTCACCTAGGAAAGTTATTGTCTTTTCAGGTGGAAAAAAGTATTCTGAATTATAGCAATCTCTTCTGTATGAATTCCATTAACTTAACCAATCAGAAAATCTTCTTAATCTTATTAGGTTACAAAAATCTTCTTAATCTTAAATTCAACAAAGAAAACCAAAACTGAACACGGTGGTGCCAAGACAGGTTAGCAAATGCAATGAAATGAATAATGAGCAATTCCAGAAGAAAGCCACATCCACTACATTAATTTCTGAATAGCTCCAACTATACTGCAACCAGTTTCAGTTTATATTTAGAGAAAACATTTAGCCGTGTTAAAAATAACCAAAACTAATTGCTGTAAAGTCGTCAAAGTTTTTTTTAGAAATTAATGTAACTAATGTAATGCTGGAATTGCCCTAGTGTTAGTGACAGGATGAAGAAAGACCAAGGCACAGATGCAACAGTGTTGAAATAAAAGCACACTTTCTAAGTGTATCATACAATGAATTACTGGCATGTAACCATTAAAACATACTTTTCCACATTTACACATTTTTCCATTTTTTTCAGTTGTTGAGCATTTGTTTATTCAAATGTGTCCATATGTTTGCACATTCACTTCAAAATTGAAGTCTAAACAGACAGAATCTCACACTTTCTGTCTACAGCTGGTTTGCACTACACCCTGAATATCTACTCTACATGCTTATCCGTGCAGCTGTCTATAGGCTCAATTAGGCACTTTCCTCACAGATGGTTGCTGAGGCAGAGACAATTGCCCTGATCTTTACAATTTTCATATCCCAATTTCTCCCACCAGCTCCTTCCCCCACACACCCCTTGGCTAATTTGTTTTCACAGTGTGACATCCTATAAGATCACATGCAGTTTCACAATTACTAAGGCTTAGTGACTTTCAGTCAACACATCTTTTGATTCTCTAGTTCGATCAGTTTGGGGCTAAATTTTGTCCTAATTTCTGCAAACTAACATATGGACATCCAAATGAAAATGATAAAGTCCAGAGGTCTTCCCTGCTTTGCATAAACTGGTACAGTGTGTTATCGGAAATTCAGTGCAGAAAAATAAGAGCAAAAACAACAACAGCAAAAACGACAAAATATGAGCCATGCATACAATATAAAATGTAAATAATGATGAAACTAAGTACTTTCTAATGGCATGCTTTCATCAGCTTTTGGCAAACTGGTGAGTCCAACCGCAGCAAATATATCCTGGCAAAGAGTTTATAAGCACTTTTTTGTTTTTGCACCTTTTGATTTACATATCAACAGTCATCACCCTTCAAAATATATTTTGCAAAATTGCAAATGCCCGCAATTTACATACAGAGATTAGGTAAGAATTTTTATGGCAGTGAAGAGTTGTATGCAAATAAAACCAAAAAGTTTGGCAAAATAATCCTGCTGCTTGGGAGGAAACTCTGCTGGCTTGAGACATTGTCAGTGGGGTAAATTTCATTAATCTCAATTAATCAGCCTAGAAGATGCTGCACGTACCTTCTAGACTAGCGCGTTTTTGCACATCATATGATGATGACGTCTATTATTCCAGAATTTCTACTGAAGTTGGTATAAAAGGCACGGAGGTAGTATTTTAGAGAGTAGAGTTAAGAGTTGACTGTTATGGTCTGTGCATAGTGAATTGTTTGCTGGTTACCAATAAAGAAGTATTCTATTTCATACTCAACAGTCTTGGTTTGTGTATCAACGTAGCAACATCAATGGCGTTTATAAGGAGAAGCTGTTGTATTTATTGCCTCTCCACTACACCTCTATACTGATCGACACTTGCTCGCTACAACTAAGCATTCCAGTCGTTGTACCCCTTTGATTCTGTTCCCTAATTTCTATCAAAATATAATATGAAGATTAAAAGAGGGTGGGTGGATGGACAAATTAAGGAATGAATAGAGCGATATAATGTTGGTCCATAAATTGACACACAGCTGCCAAGACAGATCATGATGAAGCAGAGAAATGTGACACAGCCAAGGGAAAAAAGTCTTACATCATCACCACTCAATTGGCCCCATAGATTAGTAACTATGTGGTAGGCCAAAAAAAAAACCCAAAAAAAATGGACGTATTTGGTAGAGGAATTAAATGGCCAATATTAAAATTGACCTGGAAAAAGAATATAGAAATTTTACTTTCCCAGGATGAGAGAACGGGAGTAGGGGGGAGGCAAGGTGGAAGTTATCTATCAGGGACCTCTTACAGACAGTCATTCTGTCTGGCTGTGTTACAAATCTCACTCTGCACAGTCCAGTTTATGAGAGCAGAAAGCCATATGCAACAAGCATGCTAAATGACACCAAAAACACCCTATATAGGAAAAAGATAAGACTGGAGTTGAACTAAAAAGACTGAACACAAATGAAAGCATATATGTTCTTACTAACTAACATGCAGCTCACACAGCAATCTTTAGATATAATGCATTATTAAGGTGCTTTTGATTAACTGTTAGTGCTGAATGCTTCAGCAGCTGCATTCTGACACTAACATTCTAATTTTTCTTTAGTCAAGCCCGCACCATCATGCTTACTCTAGGCATTGTTTTGTGCATTATCCACTTTGTGTTATAAACTGCCAGCAAATATGAGAAAAATGAAAAGGAAATCAGGGCAGAAAACTAACCTTGAAATTATAACCACTGTATCAATAAACTTCAACTGAGAAAAACAAGAAAATAATATGAATTTGAATACAACATGAGTACCACTTTGTATCATCTCAAGAGCCCAAATAGCAAAATAAAGTAGCATTAAACCAGACCAAACAGGCATCAAATTTGTAACTTTCTTAACCCTTGTAGTGCGAAGCCCATATTCACAGTACAGGACATTTCCCTATTCTTTATAGGGTCCAATCTTTTATTTATTTTTCCATGAACAATCGGTGTCAGGTCCATCCTTTAGACTCCCATCAGATCAGACCATATTATGTTATGCAAAGTTATTACTCTGGGCTATTGGGTTGGTTGAAAATGTCTGTAGCAAACAAAAAAGCATATTCATATAAGCTTAGAAAAGGTGTTTCTAAAAGTCCCATTTCAATTCTCCTCTTTAGCACATTTAGAACCGTCCTAATATTCATGACATTAGATGAAACCAGGTAAAATATATATGGAAAAAAACTGCAAATGCTATTCAGAATTATTTCTGACATCTACAATTAGTTTGTTGGTTGTTTTTTTTTGTAATTCACCCAAAATACAAAATGCCATCAAATTCTTGGTAACGCTTCATAGAATACCACAGAGACAGGCAAAAGAACTCTGACTGGAAATTCAAAGTGTAAAACATGTTGGTTTTTTTTTCCCTCTATTCATGAAACTGAGACATACGGGTGTCCAGAAGCCTGCTTCATGGCCAGAAGTCGTTTTACCGGTTTTACCACTCTAGAACAATGAGGATAAGTGCAACATAACTTTGATTCACACACACAAGTGGCTGTCTTCAATATGAGGAAGTATTTTCTCAAACCAATGACTACTGTAAATCAACAGAAAAATGCATTAAAGTTCACGAATGTTTTACTCCATTCATTCTCCCAATCAAAACCATATGATTACAACTAGTTTCCATTTTTACTGGCAGTGTTAAGCAAAAACCTGACTTGAAAAATAATATGTCAAAATTTTCACATATTATTTATTTCCATTTTTACAATTTGCTTTAGAAATTGACTGAAAATATTTGGAATGGCTTTGATTGTCAAGATGAGGAGAAGATATCTGGAATAGTTTGGATAAAACCGAAGCACAAAAAGCCAAAAATACATTGTTTTGCCACTGAGCTATTATGAGTGACTGAACGAAAAGTTTATGCAACAGATAGGTGTTGTCTCCAAGATTTCTGAGGTTTTCAGGGCAACTTCCCTGCTCTATCAGAACATCCTGTGACCTTCATTGGCTTCATTGGCTACTGACCAGAAGCAACCAATGGTAGAGGTTAAGTGAGATTCGTGGGCAGGGTTTCAGGGTCCTCCATAATAGGTTGCTCAACCTGCTCAACTTGCAAGGATGAAGGCGTAACCGCTGGCAAAGTTTGACCTGATGTGTGAAATTTATTAATAGTTTGACCTGATCCCACAGTACTGATAGTGATAAAATGAAATTTCCGTCCCACCAGGTGCCTCCGCATTACAAGGGTTAAATCACTGAAAATCACCTGATCCCAGAGTACTGATAAAATGAAATTTCCGTCCCATCAGGTGACTCCGCATTACAAGGGTTAAATCACTGAAAATCATTTGAATATAGAACAAGGCAGCTTTCAAGAAAAAAAAATTACTATTGTTGAAAAACAAAAAAGTACTGCAACAATGCAATTACAATCTTCCTTGTGACTGTACCTATCTAACATACTAGCCAGAATACCAACAATGTACGACAATGGAGAAGGTCTGAATATGTTAATTTCTTCTTCCACCTTTAAACATCTTAGACAATCAAGAAAAACAATCAGGACTTTTCTATTAATTTAAAATATTTGTTACTCTTGTTCACAGGTACAATCACTTGAAACAGAATGTATGTTGAGAGCTTACTATGTCCTATCTACTGAGGTTCCGATGTAGACTGGATAATATCCATCCCTGTCATATTCAGCCCTGTCTCCTGAATACAAATGAGCTGGACAATATCATGGGAGTGGAATTTTATGGCAGATAAAAGGTTCTACTATTTCAGTGTTAGAGATGAACCCCAAAGCTGTCTGTTAGTAAACTGCCTTATCAACCTCTTATTCCAAGTTTTTTTGTTTTTTATGTTTTTCCAACTGTTTGGAAAAAAAAACTGAAAATAGGATTTTCATTTACCTCGTAAAGAAACTGGTTTTCGATTCCATAGACTGTTATACATCTCATTCATAATATATATAAATAAAACATAGAACAGTACACATTTTACATATAAATACACAAAAATTTGTTCATTATGCTTCTTAATGCTCAGGTATGCTTTGTCTGATCCATTACATTCATCATTGTCTTTTGAATACAGACTGGATTAAATAGGAGTGGATATTCATGGTAAAGAGATACATTGTCATGCCTCTGATGAAACCAAAACCACTCAGTCTCTTTTAGTAAAATGCTGTATCTTTTCGCACTGTTTGTTCCACTAGCATTTGGTGTTTTTTTGCCCCCAAAATATTTTTATTCAGAATGCTTTGTAATACAGTACTCAGGTAGGCTTTTTGCTCACTCATTATCTCTACTGAATTGCACAGCTTAATAACTCAAGGCTTAGTGTAAATGTTAATATGAATTTTTTCTATTTGAGCACATAATGACATTCTCTGATTTCAGAGAATTCTCTGAAGAGTGGCATCCCTGCGTTACCCCTCAACCCTCTATCAGCGAATAAGGAAAAAAGAAGACTTGGAAAATTTCTGAATGTCCTTAGATACAGAACCTTTACAAAAATAAAAAAGTTGATAAAGAAACAACCTTATAAAATGGACATTTGGTTTACTCAGAGCCCATTCTATCCCTGAACACCCCTTGAGACTCAAACCTGATCAAGACTGAGAATGCTCTCTTAATACAAAAGTCTGCATATTAATGGTGATCCAAGAAAACGTGTTGGAAGTTGCAGACCAAGTTTTGGCCCAGATGCAAAACAAATTTGATTTTTGCATTCAAAATCATTATAGAATTTTTTCACTAGCACATTAATAAGCATTCTATCCATCTTCTCTAGAGGTCTGACTTTGTAATTATGCACATATCTGTGTTTGATCAATTATTTTTCATATGTATTCTAATACATTTATGATGTAAGTTTGCCTGCTTCAAAATTATGTTTCTAAAAGTAATATTGTTAAAAAATAAATGAGAAACAAATCACAATCACATCTAAACTTAAAATTTGACCATTATGAAGGGCTTTTCTACACCACCACACATACATTGTCACACTGGAAGGTGAAGAAGGACACTGGCTTGAAATAAATATGTTCTGGAATGTTATGCCAGTAACAGTAGGAGTGCACAAAGGAAAAGCACATCATGAAGTACAGGTGAATGCATCAAAGCAGTGTGACCTGTTAAGAGTACTGCTTGTGTTGACTTTTAAGGTCTTATACCTCTAAGTTTATCATATGATATACAACATTATACATGAACAGGTACACTGGGTATGTGATGGGACCAGGTGACATGAATCCCAAGCTGGCACTGGTCAATAAACCCTACAGCCCCCAATCCTCCTCTCCCCTCCTCCCTACCAAACTGCAATACCAATTCTATGGGCAGAATATTAATATTAATTTTCAAATTCATATTTTTGTCTTCTGTAGACATCAAAAGTAATCTTTTTATTTATTTGCTACAGTCTTCCTAAAGCCTTAAAGTTTGCTGCGCTAGAGTATAGTCTGTTCAAATCCAACTCATCTTCAAAAAAAATTCTAAAGTTTATAATTGCATCAGTTTGTGAGAAAGATTTTATGCTACACCCCAAAATGTCATACGTGGCTACTTTCTCTCTCTGTCTCACATGAGTTCTAAATTTTGTCTTACCATTCTCCCCTTCTTCCATCCACCTCTGTCGCTGGCCTAGCAAACCATCTGAGTCCAGATCCACAGTGCGGGTGGGGTACGTCACGCCATCGCCCATACTGTTGGTTTTTTTTTTCAAAGAGATGACAAAAGAAATATATGTTACATTTAACATTTTACAGCATAAGCAAAACAGGCTAATCAAGAATTTGTTTTTCCCTCATTCACAACTCCATTCCAACTAATCTGTCATCATCCCAGGCGCTTCAATTCCAATGCATTTCATTTGCATTAAGCATTTATCCGGCAGTGAACATGTAAAATAAAAACAACTGAAAACACTATGTTATCTTACAAATCTTGACAAGCAAAACACCTGACCTTTATGCCAAACCACATTCTTGAACTTCGTCACTTTATTTCGTAGTCATTAGTCCACATAACCTTAAGTTAGGTACTTTCTAATGACGTTATATTTCTTTGGATGGAAATACATCTGATACTGCTATGAGATTCTTTAATAATATCGTCTCACTCAGCTCAAAGTTTTAAAAAATGCAATTTTCTCACTCGCGATATGTGCAGATTGAGTGAAAACATGACAGACAACAATTTTGGAAGCAATACAATGCAAAAAGACTATGTTGCGGAGTGAATTTCAGCTTGGTCAGTGTACTAACATTTAATGATTTTTAGTGAGGATAGATTAAACCTTAAATGAAGTTTTTTGTCACATGTGTGCCCCTGTCATTCAACATGGATTTCAAGAGAACAAAAACTGGGCAAACTTGAATATCCAAGAACCAAAGTGACTCTCATGCGTAACTAAGAGCATGAGTTTTCATATTCATGACGCAGAAGAGTTTGCAAGACAAGAGTGAAGACAACATAAAAGACATGGCAGAAAAGTAACATCTATTCAGTCTAGGAACAGCTTAGTGTTTAAACAACCAGAAAACATATCACTCTACATTACAAGATATGAAAACAGCTGCCAGCTTAAGACTTAAACATGAGCTTTTATCCCACATTCACCATGATTCAGCAACATGGTAACTCTTAATTGCTTTGCTTAAATACATCAAAAATTCAAATGTCTGCTCTTTTCCCTCCAATTGTCCCTCCAGATCCAAACCAACCTTTTGAGAGTTCCTCTACTTATATTTCCCATTCTTCATAAGTGGTATCCTGGTTAATAATACTTGTGCTAAAGCTCTGCTTGAACTGTCTCAGTGAAATGCATACATGATACTCAAGTATAATCAAAGAGACAAATGACCATGTGAGTTTCAATCACCAAGTAACACTAAAGAACAGATAATTCATGTGATAAAGATTTGAAGACTTTTTCTTGTTTGTAAATATGGAAAAAATAAGATTTAATAATATTTTTTTGTAAACTTGAAAATAAAGTAAATGAATCTCTTTGCATAAAAACAAAAAGGGACTACGAGGTGGGGCAAAGCAAAGTGTGAAAGACAAAATTTCATGGACAAATAATTCTGCACTTTATCTGCAAAAGTCCCAATACATGCAAAGAAGGAACTGTGCTGGGAAAATTGTGGAGCTGCAGTTAAAACTTCATAATTAATGCTTGAAGCCCAGGTAAAGCATTTGGCTTTGTCTAATTAAAATCAATGACTAAATACCAGTCAATCTCAGGCCTAAAGGCAAAGACAAAAAAAAAAATAAAACATGGAACTTATCTTATCACAGACTATGACAAAATCCACAAACTACTCTTTTGTGGATATTATTAAAGGGAAAGGCAGGTTTATAAGAAAGGAGAGCTAGAAACTGTATGGCAAATACCATTCAAACAACATAATGGATTCGTAAATATGTGCTTTCTTACAATAACAGTGCTGGCATTTTCAAGAAATTCATCAATGACATTTGGGAATGTAACATGTAAGCTCATCCACATCATCTTGTATTTTGTACAGGCTGAGAGATGAAAATCAGAAAAGTAAAGGTATATTCACGATTAATCAGTTTAATTTTTATGCTTTTAATGTACTCTTCCCCAAGAATATCTTATGTATGTCTTGTGACAATTATCTACAATTTACTGATCAATGTTTGTAATTTCAAACTACTAATTTTCAAAACTATGAGACAAAATTACTGAATATCAGAAATCAAATATGAACTACTAAAACAGTGGGTTTCTCCATATTGCAACATCCATTTATGTGTTTATATGTATATTAAAAGGTATTAAAATTACCTATTAGTCTCGAAATTTACATAAAAATGGAAGTAGGTAATATTATACACGAGTATCAAAGATTTATATTTTAAAAAGCTGAGGTAAAAATGAAATAAAGATATCATGAGTGATCAGCAGAATAACTGTGTGAGGAAAAGAAGACCAAGAAAGAGCAAGCAGAGGAAAGCTGTGCCAGCAGGCTCATAAAAAGAAACGAAGCATAAACTTTGCTTGCCACCAAACTCTTCAAGATCAACCATGCCTATGTACAAATAACTCAAACCAGTAGCAGTCATCTACTTAGATATACTAATTCAAAAAACAAAAAAAACTGTTATTACTCTTCAGGGCTTCAAAATCTCTTTGTATTTAACAATAGAATATGAATAATGGAAAAATCAGAGATGTTACTCTCTGCATGCTCTAGATATGTCACTTAATTTTTAAGCCCTGCGTCATACAGGAAATAACAGTTTAAACAGCCAAACACAACTGAAAAAAGAAGAAGGCTGTATGCCACTTTTATTTACAAACATGTCATAATTATAAAACCTTAAACTGAACCAGATATGATACTTTGAGGTAAATCACCTCCACTACAATATAAATGATAGTATTATAGGTACAACTTACACAAACATCAAAATAGTTATAACTGATTGATAAACGGTTCTCAACAGCCCATAATTGATTGTCTATTTTTCTTTCATATGGACAGCTCATAATATAAGCAGTAAGGACAAAAATAGTATAAACCCATATTTAACTGACATATAAATGCTAAGTCACAACTATGAAGCCACCGATTAAAAAATCTGTACAGCTAAAACGATAAAAGCACAGTACATCTGATAGCTGTTCGCTCCATGTCACACTACACAAGTGTAGATAGAATTTGTGGAGTAGCAGTAATGAGAAAGTGTTATACTAACGTTGGCTCTGCCCTGGGCGTGGTTCCCATCGTGTTATAGCTGGGGGTGGGCTGCAAGCGAGATGGAAAGGACACGCCATCCCCACGGCTGCAGACAGCAAACAGCACAATAGTAAGTCACTCTTCATGAGAAGGATGATGCCCTACTACTTCTTTAATAAAGCCACTTCTATATTCTAGCAAAACTGCATGCGCTTGATATGAGCACTTACAGAACACAGAACACACTTGACAGATTACATCATCAAAAACTTTATACGGAAAGTAGTCATGCATATGTGAAAAATAATTTATTGCCTGCTGATATTCTGAACCAATTCAGCTATCAAAATGAGAGCCAAGACCTGATTTACTGATGTCTGGAAGAGTTAAAGAAGATGAACATAAAGTGTACCACTCAGAATAAAAAATAAGCATGCGAGGACAAGATTTATTCAGATCACCATGCAGTTTCTGTTCTGCATGGTCAACGACACAGGCAGTGGCCTTCTTGCTTTCTGAGAAAATAATGCTCAATACTTCGAACAGTTACTTGAACAACACTTATGGGAAAATACAACTTGTATGTGCAACATGATTATGGCACTCTCTAGATGCATGACTTAAAGCATCTGAGCTTCAAAGCATGAAGTTTTGCAGCCCATGAAAATTCTGTCTGGCTCCAGTAACAGATATTCATGCTCTCTACATCATGAAGCATGTGATTAATGTGATTCTGAGACTCTGCCTTGATGAAAGGAAAATTACAGAAACCAGTGCTGGATCAATAAGAAAGCTGTCCCTTAAGGTTCAATAAGGAATGACCTCAGTTCTGAACTGTAGTGGGCATTTCAAGTGTTGTGATTCAAATGTACATCAAAATCAATAATCAGTCTCATGAATGCTGGCAGAAATTAAACCTCAATACCCATAGATAATTTGAGTTAAAGGAAGGTGGCATCATCCTACAGACTATTTTAAATCATTTGATACCCTATTGTTCCAATAAAACAGTCTTTCAAGCAAGCGTCTGTCATAATGATGTAATGCCTCTGCCAGCCCCAGACAACCCACAAGGTTACATTATCCAAAGTCCGAATTGTTACACCCACTGCGCGCATGGCAGCCATAAACTTATATCAAATACATTCTAGCCACATGGCCAAGCTGTCTAGCCAGTGCTTGAGGACAGGAGATAGCATGCTGGTATGAATGTTTTAATTCCTCTGTGAACAGTAGATATGTCAAACAAAATCATGCTGACGCAATAAAAATGCAGAATATTTTTTCTGGCTTACACTATCAATTTTATGTTTGAATTTGGATGACCAGAACCTTTATTAAAGCTGAATAATACATTGCCAGATCGAGGTGTCTGTAGCTGCTGGAATTTAAGTGATGACATCATTTTTACCACAGGCCTCTGCTGATCGGGGAGGGGGAATAATTCTGGACGCAAGGGCCAAACCCGGTAACTCTAGCTCTCCTTATTGCGTCATATTACATAGGTGCAGGGTAGCAGAACAATGCTCTTTCTATGCAAAATTGACATGGTGGGCACCATAGATAAGTTTTGGAGAGAAAAAGTACTGAAAAATGGAAAATTATTCTTGATGTGCGTGCCCTCCTTTAAGAAAAGATCATTAGATTCGAAAGCACATTATGGTAATATCAGTACCCTTGGCCAATTCCAGTTTTCCACTTAGACTTATCCTATTCTTTATATCTGATTGCTGCAAGTTTTAGTCCATAACAGATCAATTGTAGTGCATATTCAAAAGCCAATATTTATTGCATTATCTAATACCAACGAGCAATCCTAAAAATCCTCAGCTAATTTCTTCACTGAATTGTTTCTCCTTAGTGCAGTTGACAAGAATAGAAATGAAGAAAGAACTGCCGCCAGTGACAAGATCATCCCATTCCTTCCAGGAGAAACATAGTGCCATACCCACACCATGCAAGCAAATTTGCAGCTGCTGAAACAGCCATTAACATACAGCAATGAAAACGTCCTTCACAACACACAAATAGTTTGGGATGACAGAGAAGGGAAGAAAAAAATGACCCAAAGTGCAGAGTCATACACAATAGGAATAAACTTGGTGAAATATATATAATGTCTAAAAAATAGCTCCAAAAAATGACCTGCCTGAATTATGAAAACAATTATGCATGAAAGAAAACACAAATCCCAAGCAAGAACTTGCTTTCATTTTTCATGGGTGATCAACACAAGCTATAGGTGGACACATATCTAATGTTCTTGTACATGTATTTCGAGCCCATCTTATTATTAATCTTCTACAAGCACTACAGTCAGCTTTTCCATTCAGTGCATGTTAGGTAAAACTATCCACCCCTGATTGGCTTAGAAGGATAAAAGGAAAAGCATAAAGCAATTCAAGGACATGGAATGCAACAAGGATTCCTAAAGCAATGAAAATTCTGTGAGATGGTGTGTTTTCTTTATTTTTTTCTCATCCATGCTATTTATTGAGAAATGATGCTGTTGGCAAATTCCATCTTACTTCTCAAAGGCATACTCTTTGGCAAGCATGATGACATAAATCAACTAAGGCATCTCTCTATTGTGTGTGAGTTTTGTGTAAATACAGCAGCTGAAATCCAAATGCCATTTATAAGCTGAATTTAAGAAAAATACCAATAATACAAGTGCAAAAATATTTCATATGAAGAAAACACTGTATGATACCAATGACAGTACTTATACTGCCTAATAATGAAGTGGAGGGACCTCTGAAAGGGTCTTAATGTGCTTGGGAACATTTACATAAAGTTGAGGGACTGTCTATAAGCTTTCACATACAAATGTGAGGGTCAAAACATTTGCTGGGATTTTAAGATTACTTCCACTCCAGCAAATCCTGTACAAGAATGTTACGCACAAATCCACCTTGCTGTTCTCTTTGTCTTATTTGGTGATCAAACTCACATTCAGGCAACAGACACAAAAGACCGATTTTAGAAGAAACTATGTGTGTTGTTTAACACTGCCAAGAACACAATCTCACTTTTCAAAATCAAATTCAAATTCAAGGTCAGAATGGAAACATCAACATACAAAGAGACAAACTGAGAAACTCTCAATTAGAAATCATTACTCTATTCCAAAACCTGAGTTGAAAATTAACGAGCCATAATCTATCCTTAATGTTTACCTTTTTTTTTTTTCCTTTTGACTTCTTTGTACAACTTGAAATTTATATGGATCTTTCTACAAAACAACAGAAATGAATATTTACACACCTTTATCTAGACATAACTGTTCTTTGGGAGTAGGAAAAGCAAACATTCAGTGATTGTTCTAGATTTCAGGAATTATGTATTGAACAATTTATAATCAGTTGAAGAAAGTTCTTTGAGGATGTGACCACCTCTCCCTCCACATTGTAATAGGGAGTTATAATACCGCTTGCTATAAATCCGAAGGTCCTTAGGCTTTATTGAAATTTCAAAATAATTTCAGACAGCATTCTTGAATTTGCAATAAATGTTACTGAAGCAACTTCTTGGGCTGACATCAGATGTGAGAGAGTAACCTTTGATTTCCAAAAAAAAAAAAAAACCAGAAAAATGGCTTCCTTATAACGTGACAGAATCTAATTTCGTGAATTATCAGTTTCCCAAACACTACGTCCCTACTCAGATTTTCTGTGGCTAAAATTATTTTAGTGAGGTGAGTGTGGAGTAATAAAAATGTGATTATACTAAGCAGTAAGTGAAAATTTCAATTCCATATCCCAATGTAATATGTGGCTTAGAGAATATACAATAGTTCAGAAGTCTGTGTTCTGTAAGTACACAACTAAGATCTAAACAGCTACTAATGACTAGTAAATAGGTAATCGATTATAACAAGTTGAGATAGATAATATCCAGAGACTCTGTCATGAAGTGATATCATTTATTGTGTATTGAATTATGGAGATCTAAAAGTATTAAAAAATGTTAATTTCAACTAAAAAAAAAAAAGTGTGCTAGTAATTATGTAATATGATTTCTAGCTTTTGAACACATACTTTCAGAAATAAAAAAAAAGACTTTGAATAATCCATGATATATCAGCTGCTAGCCCTATTTTCTATCTGGGAAAGCTTAATGAAGATTTCCTACAGCCATTTGTACCTGAATATAAGAAATGCATCCCAATGAATAATGCAAACAAACACAACAACTGCTTTGGAAACAGACACAAACAGCAGTACCTGGTGAAGATGGGTAGAAACCATAGCTTCCTATTGTCCCCAAACACCTCCATGAAGTTTGCTTTTGCCCCTAAACTGAACCCGTCCTTATCTGCACCAGTTTGAAATATGGGGGCTCGGAATGACTCTGAAATAAATATCAATAAGGATGTAGGATATAACAAAAGTGCTCAGTAAGAAAGCATGAAGAAATAAATTACGTTGCTTGCTATCCTTTAATAAATGAGACGCATGGCTAGTTTCAGAAAAAAATTCAAAGGGGCTAAATATAATAGGATTCACAATAGGCGACTCTACTATCAAAGACTCTATTTCATATAACTTCAAATTCCTGAAAATCTCATAATATGAGATTTTACGTGATAGGACATTTCTGTTTCTACCTAATGCTTCCCTATGCTGGAACAAATCTGGACTTCGCTCTATACAAGCCTTAGGAAATGGCTGGCTAATTCGCAAGGGCATTTTCCCATATTCTTGATCATCTCTGATTACAGCATGATCTTTGTGTACTGTCTTTTCTCTTCTGTTCACAAGAAAGTTTTCTGAAGATCATTATGATCAATGGACCACGCTTCCCTAATCTAATCAGTTCCAGCAAACAAAAACACGTCATCTATAGGTTCTGGCAGACTGCATGTCCTCATAATCGATCATAACCATGTTCCTGATGCCTACTGCTTTGTAATGTACCAGGTTATTGCAGCGAGGTACCAACCTAAGCCTTCATTCTTACACCTCTGTGTAAGAAAATATTTTCTTAGCTAATTTTAACTGTTCTCCCAAACAATGATGACAGCTCTAACAGCTAACTAACTGTTCTCCCAAACAGTGATGAGATCAAAGATCCAAAGACCATGCAAACTCACCTAATGTGGACCTGTTGTGGACTGTGAGAAAGGTGTGGTAGCCAAACAGGGAGATAAGGCTGATGCCAAACATAACAGCAACAAAAAATAGGAACAGAATGTGAAACCTTCCTACACTTCGCTCTCCACTAGCCTGAAACGGATAAAAGAAATACAATCACATGTTTGCCGAAACTCTGAAATCATACAAATAAATGTTTTTGCCTAAAGCTTTCACATGGAAAAGCAAGAGTGCTATAGCCACATAACAGCATTTCACGCCAACATATTGTAGGTATGTGCAAACTCAGGATTGCTCTACTAGGGCGTCAAATCTTTTGTACTACCAGGAAAACAGAACATGTTTTTAAGATAAATAAAACATACAAGCTGCTAAGATTAAAACAAGGAATCAAATGTTAAAACTATTATTTAAGACTGCCCAGACTTGAACAACAGAAAATTTTGGACTGGCTATAAAGAATCGATTGAAATTAATCTACATTTCACCTCAAACATTTTATCAGAATTTCTGCCTAATATATATACAACCAACGGAAGATAAGAAAAGGAATCATAATTATACTTGTGTTTGCTTGCATTCAAGAAAGGACTCACAAATAAAGGAAGTGAAACTCCAGAATGATATGCATAAAAACTTATTTTTCAAGGCCGGTCTCATTCTGTAGGCGGTATCCCGTGCAATGTATACAAGATATAAATTTCTTCAGTATATTTCATCATTTAATTTTAATACTTGTGATTGCTGAATCTTATGAAGCTTGAAGCAAGGAAAATGGTAAAAATGGAATGAGAAAGGTCACTATCATTAGTGACCAAGATATTTTTTTTCTTAAAAAGGGTCAATAATGGAAAAAATATGGATGATATGAAAGACACAACAACCGAAAAGACTGATGATCCCATATGAAAGATGTTCAAATGGAAAAAAAAAGAACTATCAAATATAACTCAAACTACAAAAGCCACATGCCTATAAAAAAGCAACACATCTCAAGTAGTCTTTAAAACACTTGACCCCAAGTTGTCTTTGGAAGAGTTTACAAGAACAGTGTGAAGCGGGGCAAAAGGTGAAGATTCAGCAGTATATCAAGAAAGTAAAATGAAGCGCATAAATTAAAGAGAACAATTACTTACTTGCCAAAAGTTGATAAAATACTTGAGTGATGACAGTGCCACATAAAAACAGTACAGCAAAGCATAGCCCAGGAAAAGAACAAAGAACTTGTAGTTGTGGAATCCTACACAGTTGTTAACCCTGCATTACAAAATAAATAAATATTAAGTCTGGGTTGACACAAGTATTTATGTCAGATACTTCCCACTTTATCATGGTATTTTCTTTTCTGTCATATGATTTCACTAAACAATGAGCTGCTCACAAGTTAATTAAATGCAAAATGAACCTTTCAGTTGTCCTATTGCCTGCCATCATCCATCCCTTAGTTTAACTGCATCACCTGCTACTGTCCACCTCTAGAATTATTATAATGAAGATAAATACCATTAGTGTCTCTCTTGACACTTATTCAGCATAAAACAGTGAGGCTGGGTTGGTAATTAATGAGTTAAAGCTTTCATAAAAGCACATCTGACTTTTCCTAGTGTCATTTTTAAATTGCTTGCATAACAATTATTCAATTTCTATGTTCTTGTCAATATACATTAGCAAGTTTTGACCCCTCAAAAATGTGGAAATGAAGACCAAAATGCCCACGGAAGTTACATGCCGGAGGATTAAACAGATATCTTCATTTCTTTTAAATGATTATTACAATACTTCTCCATAACATTGGTCTTTCAGAAACATCAGACAAACAATGAAGTGCATACGGTTAATCCCCACTAATTTTGACTTCATCTGACTATGCCTGGTGGCAACATAATGCTCACAAAATACAGAATGTAATGCTAACAACAAGAAGCATATGGAACAGTGTTAATCTCAAAAAAATTAATAAAAAACATGAATGGACAAATTCTGATAAATATCAGGCTTTGTAAATGGCCTTATCATCATGAAAATAAATCAGTCATACAAAGAGTGATTACTTGATTCTCGACCTAAGACACAACAAATATGCTAAGTGATCTGCTAGTAAAAATTAAGCCTAGGAGGTATACTTAACCATATTATAATGTGTGCCTTGCAGTCTAGACGCAAAGCCTGCACTGAGCCGTATGGACTCTAGTGGAAAAAGTGGACATCTTAAAATCCCTCAACCCCAGGGGACAGCTTACAAGGCAAACAATGCATGAAGTTGCATGAAATCTTTTTTTTGGTAGACGCTATGACAAAAGACATTAGTTTGTGAAGAATTACAACTTTAAGGCCCGAAATCTCAGAATATCATACATCCTTTCATCATAAAAGATTCTTAACACAGTTCTTTACGGAGACAGTCCTGACTTACCATGGACAATGATGGTCCATCTTCTGTACACATCTGTGCAGAATAGACAAGTATAAACAGAATGTAAAAAAAAGTTATGGCTAAATTACCAGTCTTTGACTGACTAATAAAATTTAGTGATCGCTCCCGACAGCTCTCAAAGATATTGCACAAGATGAGTTTGTGTCTGGTTTTCATTTTCATTGTGCAGGATTAATCTGCATTTCAAAGGAAAGGATTCATAAACACTTCCAGAAATATAGGCTCTCGCATAGCCTCATTTAAAACAAAACATATGTGGCATTTTAGAGCTGGTGTGATCAAGGACAGCTTTAACTTTCAATCGAAGGAAGTGTTTCAGAAGGTACTTCCCAATTCTAACTTAATGTAAAACAATCTTACCTAAGTCCCTCATTCTTATATAGCATTTCTCAAATCTCTAGTTGATGTTATAATCAATGAGACGCAATTTTTATCTACAGCTCTGACTGAGCAAAATATCTATTGCAATTTTCATGACCATATGACAAACAGCAAGGAAATGCACGTTCACATACGACATAATCTACATATACATTCCGTATTCTAAAAATTACCCTCATCTATGACGGGAAAAAATACACGAAACTTACGTTGAACAAACAGAGCAGTGGTGACATCTGTCTGGCTTGACACATTTACACTTTTCACAATAACGTGGGACTGAAATAAAAAAATTCAAAATTCCATACACGTGAGCATCAATACAATAATTTTCTCAATTCCAAGTTTTCCATTTTCAACATGTTCTGTCAGAAATGGGCACAAAATACAGATAACTGTCTCCAAACCTTTATTTTTCCTTTCCTTTGAGTTTACATTATCATCCTAATTCCCTAGATATGCACCAAGAGGAATGTTTATATTGTCTTTTTGCATGAAGAGACAGCATGATAAAAACAATGATATAGTGAAAAATTCATAGTAGTGATAAAGGTAAGGAACTTACAGCCGGCCACTGTTCTGTTTTGGATTGGTAGCCTCCTAGCAAAGTTGTTCAGCTGTTCCTTTTGATTATTTTCATTTGTCTCTGACTCTAATCGCTGCCATTCTGCTTGACTCAAGAAAAACTGGAATATACAAAAGCAGAAAATAAATCATTCCTAAAAAGAGCAATGGAATGTCTTGATAGATATGGTAAAAAATGTATACCAGCAAAAATATCTGCCCTCCACCAAAGAGAGAACACAACCATTTACTAAGAGAAAGCACAATTGCTTTATACAAAACACTTTATCTTTTTCCCTTAGTACAGCTGCAGAACCTGTCACATTGCTTTAATCAACATAAAAGATATTAGTAACCTGCAGAAGTCTTAAAGGAAGATTGTACCGTCCTACAGATCATATTAAATCATACGATACCCTATTATTCCAATAAAACAGTCTTCCAAGTGTCTGTCATAATGATTTAATGCCTCTGCTGGCCCCAGACAACCCACAGGGTTACATTATCCATAGTCTGAATTGTTACAACCAGTGCGCGCATGGCCGCCATAAGCTTAGGTCAAATACGTTCTAGCCACATGGCCAAGCTGTCTAACCAGTGCTCTGCGGACGGGTGATAGCATGTTGGTATGAAAGTTTTAATTCCTCTGTGAACAGTTAATAATATGCCAAACAAAATCATGCTGAGGCAATTAAAAATGCAGAATACTTTTTCTGGCTTACACTATCAAACTTTAAGTTTGAATTTGAAGAACCAGAACCATAATTATAAGCTGAAAAAATACATTGTCAGGTAGAGGTGTCTGAAGCTGTCGGAACATAAGTGACGTCAGCGTTTTTGCCACAGGCTTCTGCTGATCGGGGAAGGGGAATAATTCTGGACGCAACGGCCAAACCCAGTAACTCTAGCTCTCCTTATTGCGTCATATTACATAAGCCCACGGTAACAGAACGATGCTCTTTCTTCGCAAAATTGACTTGGGGGGCACCATAGATAATTTTTAGAGAGAAAAAGTATTGAAAAACAGAAAATTATTTTTGATGTGCGTGTCCTACTTTAAGTAAAAAAACAGTTGCCTTGTAACTAATAATGATAGTACTAACACTTATTGTTATATTTATTTTCTATTACCTCCTTTGGTGGTCCTCGAATCTTGGCAAATATAGTCTGATAATAAGACCAGACGAATAGAGCCAGAACTGGATGATACAGCAGGAGGTATATGACTGAAAAACAAAACAACATACATCTAAAACAGAAATCAAAAAGTGTGGGTCTGTGCTTGATATTAATATCAGACTTTTGTTGGTTTATAATATATTAAATTTATTTCCCTGAATTGATGATAAATATAGAGCAAATCAAGTTTCCCATTTCGGCTCCCGATAGTGGAAATATGATGTAATCTTTCTTAATATTCTCAGTGTAACACAGCAGGTCTTAAGATCAAGTTTCTAATTCTTTGTGTACAATATTAGAGGACATTTGACGAATTCCACATAATTGACCCCTACAACATGACCCACACATGCATTTCTGTGTAACAAAATTCCATATGGAAGTAAAATTGTTCCTATTAGATGTTTATTTGTTGTCAATAAAGAACCTCCAAAGTCACAGAATTTTGTTGTAGAGTTTTTAACATTTTTTTTTTTGCTTTTTGACTGTCACTATTGTCACTAAATTACTAAATTTACACTAAGATACTGAAGTATAAAATCAATAAGTAGAAGTATTCATAATTTATAAGAATTACAAAGTATAAATTACTACTCCCTTTCTTGTATTTAAAAAAGGCATAAAATCAGAAATTCTCTTACTATATATTTTTAACTCAGTATGGTGCATGTGTTATTTTGAAAAGTAGCTGAGTAGTCAAAATAGAGACATGTGGTTTGGGCGCTTCACAGGCTCAATTTCTGGATAATCTGGAGGTTTGTGACACCTATTAGAAGGGCAAATCACTCATTGTGTACAACCCAATTAATATTCAAGGTGACCTTTTTCAAAAGACATTTGTGAAAACTTTTGGGGGTTGACCCCCCTTTTTCTTCCCGCTAAAAGAATGGGCAAAAGAAGTTCTTTAACCTCCATTGAAGAACTTTCCCAAAATCACAGTGGTAATCAATCTATAAAATCCCCTTTTTTGGGGCCCTGCCAGCCAGTATCAGAGTGTAGAAATGTATAAAATGACCTATGATGTAAATAAAGCATCCAATTTTAAAGTTTCAGGTACAATTTAAGCCCTCTCGTCTTTTTCTAGATGCAAAAATAGTGTAGGCCTATGTATTCGCGGGCGATCAAAACCTGCCAAATAAAAAATTGGGGACCAAATCAGAATTCAAGGTGACCTTTTTCAAAAGACATTTGTGAAAAATTTTGGGGGTTGACCCCCCTTTTTCTACCCGCTAAAAGAATGGGCAAAAGAAGTTCTTTAACCTCCATTGAAGAACTTTCCCAAAATCACAGTGGTATATCATATGTAGAATAACACAAAATGTTAATAGGGCCAAAAGAAGAAAAAACAATAGGTGTCAAAAACCTGGATTTGTCTAAAATACAAGGGTAGATAACTTTGGGTGACCATAAATATTTCCCTCCACACTTGTCTCATGCCCCTAATTGTTGTCTTATGTATAAGCCTATTATCTCTTCTTTCACATGATACCAAACATTGTTACATAAAATGCATTTATAATTTTTGACAAATTTGGCTCAAACTGATAAATGGTTGGATGGTCCCCGTGGAATATGCCAAAATTTCATTTCAGTAAGGATTTTATAAGAATATGAAAGAAAACAGGTAGACCTCAAGTGGTACTCACTTTTTTCTGCAATTGTGTCAGCAGTCACTGAAAAAAAAACAAAAAAAAACATTAAATATGCTTAAGACAAGAAACGGCTTCAAAAAGCCATGTCTATAATGTACAGTCACACAAAACAGAGCAGCTCTGAAAGTCCATTACACTGGTTGAGGCTCTCATTTTGATGAGTATCAAGGGTCAGAGACATAGCCAAATTCAGCCTCCTGACAAAGCAGGCACTGCCCTTTAGAACTCATTTATCACATTATATCTGTGGATATTTCATTTAATGATTCTGCTTCACCAGTAATACAATGGGCAGATCCAAATCTAACCTACCTTCTCAGAGGAGTAGCAGTACTCATTTTCCTTTGAATATATTCTTACACTAGTCACTAGAATGAATCTATCATTAGAGACTGCCATCAGAGCTCATTCTTTAATTAAGGATTATGGAAAATGTTTCATCTATCATATGAAGTCTGCTGACACTGATAGATCATCATAAATTTGTAAATTTCTATCTTTGACTTCTCATCTAGATACACAAGCCAGCTTGCAATGTATCTAGTATGTACATGAAAGACAAGGTAAGAAAGCATCTTTTCTCTCCCTTATATATTGCTGCACAGATTTTCTTTTTAACTTTTTTTAAAGGCTATTAAAATTATGCTTCACAGGCAATAAAATTTATTTTTCTGTCTAAAAATTTTGCACAATACATGTGCACAATATTGTGTTCTATTGTGGATAATAAAAAATCAACAAAATCACTGAAGCCAACTGTAAAAGACAATCAAATCCACCTCCAAGTCCTTAACACCTTACAGCAATCAAGTGACAGACTTTAGCATTGTTTTCTGCTGGCCCAAGCAGCAGGTGAATAAAATCAGTTAGTCTAGATGCAAAGAACTGACAATGGAGAGCCAATAGGACCACTTTGACTTTGTCTGCTTAGAAATTCAGTATTTTATTTCATACTCATAGTAATCATAACAGTTATGAGTTTCCATGCATCAGCATGAGTTAAGCAATCAGTGAAAATAAGTGACAAGACTAAAAAGGGTGAAGACTGTGAGCGTGACATTACCTAAGAACTGATCCGTTGAAAGAGTTCAATATGACGGCAGTCACAGTAAATATTATCTTGTCTGCTATAAAATTGGTTTCTGCTGTGTATTTTTTGTTTTTCATAACTTTTTGTAGTAGGAATGTCTCATTTTTAGAATTTTAGCCACTGCCCTTTAATCAACAAAAACTAGAAAAGTTTAAGCTTAGTTTAGTCAGGAGGATTTCCGAATGAGACTCACTCCTAATGCTCCTGTCTCGGCGGACAGGGTTAGGGACTCACCTCGACTTATGCTCCTGTCTCGATGGGATTTAGGGTTAGGATTAAGGGCAGGGTTCGCGTTAGAGGGTAGGCCAGTACTAGGGTCTGGGATGTATTGATTGGTAGGCATGGGTTCCCTTGCTTGGCTGTAGGGCACATTTAACAATCCTTCCATTTAGTCCCACCAGGATAACTGGGCTATGTCGAAGGACAGCACCGCAAGATAATGATACAGTTCATTTAGTCATAGACAGGTCGGCTTTCTCTAACAACGGCACCGATTTAGTCGAAATATCGATATAGTCCATAGTTTNATGGGTTCCCTTGCTTGGCTATAAGGCACATTTAAAAATCCTTCCGTTTAGTCCCACCAGGATAACTGGGCTATGTCGAAGGACAGCACCGCAAGATATGATACAGTTCATTTAGTCATAGACAGGTCATGTACTATATCGATATTTCTACTAAATCGGTGCTGTTGTTAGTGTTGTTAGAGAAAGCCGATAAATGCTGGGTTGGGGAATCTGATAGACTAGTTTTGGGTTGGCACAATGCATTTACAACGATCTACTAATACTAATGATCTTCTAATGATCTAGACTAGTCATTCTAGTCTAGTCTACTAATCTTCTTTGACTTGAGAATGACATGCAATTTTATTTTTAGACAATGTCCAGTGAGAGTGAGTGAGAATGGAGGAGGTCGTAAGAAAGTCATCGAGTACATGATTCTCAGGACTAATCAAACACGATTTTATGGCAGACTTACTTATACACATCTGAACAACATATGCATAATACGACCAGGCAATGATGGCACTTATAAAAACCACAGGGGCCCATTTCACTGCCTGACAACACAGCAGGCAGGCTCTGGGGGCCATTTTTCCTGTTTATGATTCGTGAAACGTCATCAATATGTGTGCTCCTAAAGGTAATGTGAAATACCAAAATACTTATATTTTCGCATAACTTTTAAGTTTTATGCGCCACATGATATTTCAAATTACAAATAACGCATAAAAGTGCTATTGGTAATAAAAACAATGATAGAAGAATTTTCTCTTTGAATCTTTTCACCACCCCAGCAACAATGTTGTGTACAATATGGCGGCTGGATTGGTAAGAGGCGGGGGATGCAACAGCGTATGTCACGTCTGATTACGGTTAAGAGATTCGAGGATGTAGGCCAGCTTTCACCTAGGTTTTGCTTGTAAATATGTAAGTACAGCAAGTATAGCAGTAAGGTTATGAGACTTCTGATGTTGGATAGACATTACTTACCATGAATAAGATCATTAAATAATTGTAGTCCTATTTAATTTAGTAGTACTAGTCTAGTAGACTAGATTATATGTATCAACTAATGTAGATTATACCGAGCGACCTTTGGGACTTTCGACTTTCGTCCACCTTTTGTATCCAACTGAATTCAGGCAGGGGGATTAGCTTTTTATGTTCAGGAGGAGAAAATTCACGGGTGAATTTGCCATTGGAAAGGATAAATTTGTGACTTATAGTTATTGACTTATTGGACCAGTACATTATGAATATATTAATTAAATGCAGAGTGATTTAAAGCTGGATGCACTATCAAGTTATTTTACATCTAACTATTCTGCCCAGTCTCCCTAATGCAGATCTGTTAATTAGATATTTTTTATAGCTAACAGCAAACCCGAGGAATTTGATAAAGAAAACACAAAACTGACTGAGAGAATAGTGACTGATCCAGAAATTTAAACCATGACTACTATGTCATACAGGCCACCATCTCTGGGAAACTCCTGTAACCATCGGCACAGAGTACCCTTGCCTTGCCAAAACTGAAGAGTGTAATTAGTATATTCAGAAAGAGTTTACTGTCATAAACATTTTTAGGGGCAATTGTTGTAGAGCAATATAAGCCCTTTAGATCTAAAGGCAAGGTTGGACTACAATGAAGTCTAGAAGATAAAATTATCTGTAGAGAAGAGTATATGGTGTGGTCACACAAGGTCACACTGTATTGTCATAGTCTTTAAAATGCTGTATGTCTTACTGTTAAACCTGTGTACAGCATTGTAATAAAACCGGCCTGTGGATATGACTGAATGTTCCTTTCTTGTTCGTTGGAGCCACCAACAATTATTGGTTACATAGAAGCAGGCTGTCCATATTTCATCAACATCCTAGAAGGATGATGATATTCCATGATTGGACCTAGTCTCAAAAACAAAGATTTTTCTTATAAAATGATGAAAACAAAGAATTTCTAAGAATGCTATATATATACTAGAAGTCATCATGTAAATTAAAGTCTAGAGCTTCACTGATATTGTGTGAATCCTGATTGTTCTGGCAGGATCAGTCATGCCTATCAAGATGCACTGCAAAGAGCTTACATTGCAAACAAGGTCTTTATATGCAGTTTTATGTTTGACTATAGCTCAGCACTTGTTTTAATCCATCAGACTGGCTCAGAATTTCAGATACTGAATTATACAGTGAAGAGTCTCAATCATTACCATACCTAATGGAAGCACTCTAGTATTATATAGTGAATTAAGAATATAGGTGTCAAACATGGTTAATCTTAATTTATTTGCTCCAGAAAATTGGAATCCCTTAAATGAAAAAATTTGGACAAAGCAGATAAAAACAACTTGACATTCCTGCAGTCATTGTTACCATCTAATTTATCTTGTATATGTCGGAAAACAAACACTGCACAACATGGATGAGTTTGAAGAAATAACAAATGACTGTCCTTATCTGATATTTGGTTTCAATTTCAGTATGTCTAATACTCAAGTTTGCTTTTATTTTGTTATGTTTTCAGGTGTTGTGATGTTGATCTTTGTATAGGATTAAAGAAATCAAAGGTGTAAATACCACATCATGACAGCTGTTGCCACCAAATTTCTGGCTGTTGATCCTTACATGAAAAATGCATTTTCTTCAAGTAAGTAGCATACTTTCTTACATTCAGTTTATTTATATTTATTATATGCAGAATATTACCAAATTGCCATGTCCTAATGAGAGTGAAGAATTAATATTATATTGAAGGAAGCTAGGGGTTTGGAACTGACTCAGTCATGCTTGATGGGAGTTGAGTGTAATTAGAGGGCCTTATGTAGGTCTGAAAATCTTTAGTTGCACAAATGAATTTTCTTGCTGATGACAATAATTCTTCTTACCATCAGGGTTCATATCATACACATCAATCTGAACAATGAGTAGTGTCAATGGATGCATTTGAAACTCAGGAGATCTCTGTCATCTGGAGCTTTTTTGTCATACTGAGCCATTTTGGGGCTAACTAAAAGATTTCCACTGTCAGAACAAAACCAGAGGCGATCTTAAATGGAAAAAGATGCCATCAGTAGTGTATGTTCAGTCTGGAGTCTTGAACACAGACCTCATTGTAGAGCTGTGCCATTTTCAATATGTGTATTTATATGGAGAACCCCATAGTTTTACTGTCCTTAGTTTCAGTGTTATAATCGCCTCCAAAAGCTACTTTAGTAAGCAGTGTCCATTTTGCCATTTTAATTCAGTTTCATTTTAAATATTTAAGACATGAAAGTTACCAAATGCCTTGGCCTGTCTGCAATACTACAACGCTAAAACATGGTAAATGTCATTCTTGAGTGGATCTTTATTTCAAAGGATCAGAGGACCATCATTTTAACCTTTGACTTCAGTGTCTAATGAGGTCTCATGGGATCAGTGTGATGTCAGAGTATCAGTGTCAACTATCAAGGATACTCAAGTCATAATTACTTATAGTAGTTGATACATGTGACTAAGGCACAGTTCTGCTTTACCAGGTCACAATTCCCATTGCTATTCATCCATTGTGTATAATTCTTTCTTTATCTTCAATGATGGTTAACTGAAAACACACGTAATCAAATAATCAAATTACAATTCTTTTCACTTGCTATATCAGAAATTTATGACCCAGTCCTTGATGATGATGACCTTGACAGTGGTGAGACAATAGCTGAGTGACAGTTATGCTTGAATATTTTCATAGTAGTACATGTACATGTAGTATGTATGGCCACAGCGCCATAGACTAGAGGCATCATTTGAATGTGCTTTTTATTAGATAGATGTTAAGCAGCTATGCATTGAAATTGCTTTTAGATTCACAATGCCCTTTTGATGCTGGTTAGTATAATACTGGGTTAGAATTAGAAGTGTCAGTTGTAATTTACATTGAGCTGAGATTATTTGTCTACCGGTTTTATGTCATTGTTTTGAACTAGATGACATAAAGAGAAAGCACATTTATTACTTGTTCTGATTGACAGAGGTATGGAACCCAAATTAATTGAAGCCCAGGAAGATAAAAAATACTGCAGCATCCCTCTTCCACTATTTTAAAAATTGTTCAAATCAAGAATGTCTTGCTTTTGGCTAACTTCTGCTAGGGGCTGTATATTGGCAACACACTATACTTTCATCTTCATCTGAACATTCACTGTATTTCTTAAATTCCTCTTGGGGCCTCAAAGCCTTCCCTCACTACCACCAACGCTGTAGGGCACTAGTCCTCTATAAATCCTCTAAGGACATTATTCATTTATGTGTTTTCTCTTTTGCTGTCTCACTTCAGTTTTTGTCCAGCAGCACACTCTACAGGGCAATAAATCTCTACATACAGTGATTTCATTGGCGTATTTGCTCATTTGCAAGCTGAGCATATTTGGCATGGCTAATAAAAAGCAGACTATATTGCAGTCTGTCCAAAGCACTCGTCCTATTGAAAACCTATGACGATTTGTTTGCTGTAATATTGTACAGCACCACAAATGAGCTTTCTTGTGTCTGCAGAGCTGATTGTTAGCCTTAGCAACCTAGACAATATGAGCCATAGAAATGTATATAAAATACATACCTTGTTTATAATATTTGCTTTCAATGTCCCAGTCTTGAAAACAGTCTTGAAGGATAATGTTTTTTTGTTTGTTTTTTTTTATCAGACCTGGTTTGCTTAGTTATGAGACCTAAAAAAGAGAGTGTTGCCATTTCTTAACATTGTTTGGAAGGCTTTTACTCTTCTGTAATATGGTACCTATGAGATAACTTTGTTATGAACAGTAGAGGTGGGAGGGAGATGGGAGTAGCATTGTGACACCCAAATAGGTCTTTTCAGCTTCTGATCATACAATTGATTAATATTGTAATTGCCTTCCATTGCCTGGGTCTCTAATTGTTTTTACCCCATTTTATCTGCCTATGCATTGTGCTCTTCAATTATTCCCAAGCTGTTCTGTTTGTTTGCCTGTCTGCCTATTTGTCTGAATGTCTATTCATCCATTCATAAGTCTTATCTGTCCATCTGTATCTCTCTTTATCTGGCCATCTGTCTGCTTCTAAGTCTGTCCGTCCATCTATCCATTGTCTGTCTTTCTGTTTATTGATTCATCCATCCTTTTGTCCTTCTGTCTATATGTCTGTCTGTCTGCCTGCTCGTCTGTCCATCTGTTTGCCTACCAGCCTGTTTGTTTGCCTGTCTGTCTGTCTGTCTGTCTGCCTGATCGTCTGTCCATCTGTTTGCCTGCCTGCCTGCCTGCCTGTTTGCCTGCCTGTCTGTCTGTCTGTCGGTCTGTTTGCCTGTCTGCCTGTCTGCCTGCCTGCCTGCCTGCATGTCCATCCTTGTCTTGTCTCTCTGCTTTCCGTCCGTCAATCAGTCTCCTTTTTCTTGTCCAGCACCTGTCTCACTTTCTCGCATTATAGTACACTGCACCTTTAGGGTGCTGTGTTGATACTGTGCGAAAGATTTTTCTTCCTTGTGCAAACATGCGACTGAATCACTGGCATGACTTGGGTCTGTCATTTCCTCAAAGTCACTACAGAACTACAACACAGCCAAATATATTGTTTGTACAGGACATGATGAGTATTAAAAGCCACGATGACTCTGACTCCACCCTAGGCAGTCATAGAAGATTTATGTGGTAGACTCTCCATGCAAAAACCACTATCTTTAGCAAACTCTGGATCCAGCATAAACTTTGTATGCCCTCAAGCATGGATTATAGATTTACCTTTGGGGCCGATATCTTTATTGATCGCTTCTGGCCCCCCTTTCACTCTCGCTCGGCTGGCCATGTTCCTTGACAGTAGTTTTGTTTGCCCCTCTTACCCTAGGCTACTCCTTTGTATCGCCAGTGGTAGTTCTACATGTCCGTTGACATAGGGAACAAATCAATATTGTACACTGTATCGGGTGGCCGTTCAGAAAAAAAAGAAAAGAAAGAAAACTTTACTACTGACAGTTTCCAATAACTTCAAGAAGTTGAACTTGAAAAGTACAAGGATAAAATTGTCGGCACATTCACAGATAGATATAATCTGTACGTGCTGCAAAAGTTTCCATGAGCCTTTCAAATTAAAAAAAAACAAAAAAAACAACTGACGTCAGCTCTGAATAACATTAAACATTTGACAGGTACTAGGGTGAAATTTTGGGCACCGTAGCGGATGGATATAATCTATAAGTTTCCATGAGCCATTCAAATTAAAAAAAAACAAACAACTTTAATAAAGTCAACTTGTAATAACTTTTTAAAAAACTTGGAAGGTACAAGGATAAAATTGTGGGCACATGAGCAGATTGATAAAAATAATCTATTATTGCTTTATGTTTTAATGACATAAATGATGGTTAGACTATATCAAAGTGAAAAAGCTCAAATACAATGTTATGAAATAAAAGTCGAGAAAAGCAAGTCAGGTGCGTATGGGTCTGGCCAAATTTCCGCAGCATGTCATTTCTTGACATGTTATTAAAACGTTCTTAAACTTTGTATTTGTGGAGAGTTTTTTGTTTTGTTTTTTTCTTTTCTTAATAGATATATTCTTGAAGAAGGAAGCCGATTCATTTCTTTCTAGAGTGATTCTCCTGCTTATCTCTTTGTGTTCTGGGCATTTCAGTGCAGGTTGCGCTTCGTTTCATCGCTTTGTATTCTTGAACAGCTTTTATCAGTTTACTGTCATGTTGAAATGACATGGGTGTCAGGTGTCGCAAATCTCTTTTTTTTTCGGTTCAAGTTTGATAACGCATGGTTTGCGTTGGTGCCTTGATAAGTTGACATGACATTGCTTAGATGGACTGAAATGCATTTCTTATAGGTTAAGAGAATCTACCTCCCCCCCCCCCNCCCCCCCTTCCGTCTTCTTTTCCCCTTCCCATTTTGTCACACCAGCAATGGAAAGGTCTTTTTTTTTTCAGAGAAGTAAGTAGGAAGACACGTTATGTCATTCCTGTACTGTTCTGCACAATAGCGGGAACAAGCTTCAACGTCTCATGACGTTCCCACTTGTATGACTATTAGTATTAATTAGGCTTGGGTACCCCTCAAAATATAGTGGAACTCCGATAACACATCGTCCATCCGCACCAAGCTTAAATTTAGAGTGTATGGTATCAAAAGAATGTGTTAATCAGGGGTTGTTATTTTGTCGGTGTTTTTGTATTATGTCTGTATCAAAAATTATAATCTCAAATTTGTGATATAGAGAACGCCGCGAAGAAGCCGTAGAATACAGTCAAATATTTACAAGAGACGTGTTGTTATTTATGGCTGTACCCTTTGGGGGTTTAAATTCTAAAGAAAGCAACAATAATTCAAAGAATGATTTCAAAGAAAGCAACAATTATTTAATGATTTCTCCCCATGATGCGGCTCTTGAACGCCATTGAGCTACAGTGCGTGCATTGGGATGTATAGGGAAAGTCATTTCACTCTTCAATCAGAGATTTAAGTTAATTTGCATGAGTTTAAACTGGCAATTTAGTCACCACGAGCACATGTGTAACCGGGTGGAAAGGCTTATAGTATTCTCCAGTATTGTTATTAAGGGGTGGAATGTCAGCCCAGTCTGATAACTATTTTATATGTTGTTATACATTATCTAGGGAAGTGTGTCACCGGGGATTTTACCAAATTACTGTGAAGATAAATTTTGAGAAGAAATACCGAAAAAAAACCTACACTAGAATATTTCCTGTCCGTACCGGGAATCAAACCAGGATCTCTCAGCTTGCAAGTCTGAACGTGATACTACTATACCACAGGGACGCTAACTTCACAGCAATTTAATTCTTATAATAAATAGTCTACGTACTGCCTGAATCAGTCCCTAACTTTCACGTGTGAGCTCACATAGGCAGGAAAGGGTTTTGGGGGGNGGGGGGGGGGGGATTCTTACTAGTATTAATAAGGAAAAGAATAGTTGTGACTTTTGAATTGAAGTAGAGTGTGATAGGCAGGAGAAGGTATATTTCAACAAGGTTGCGCTGTGTCTGTGATATGCTCGAATTTGCATTCGGGGTAGCTTTGAGGGCTGGATTTGAATTCTTTGTAATCACAGCTCTTTGTCAATTTTTTGGAACTGCTCTGTACCCTTGCTCAAGGAAAGAGAGAATGAGTGAAATGCGCGGAAGAAGAGACTATTAGACAGAATTAAACAGCCAAAGAAGGAGAGCATTGGGAGTTTAGAAAGTGTGTAATAGAATACTGTGGTAGGTTTATTTGCTGGATTATAATAATCATTCTATAATTAAGATGTTACGAAACATCTTGTTTTTCTATTTGTATAATTGCACAAGCTTGCAGTATGAGCCAACATGAAAGGTATTTTGTTACTTGGTCAAGGGCGTAACAAGTAAAGATGTGGGCGTGCTTAGTGGGGGACGCTCGTGGAGGGTACACTTATGCATGATTATTGAGAGGTCACATAACGAAGTCATGGCAAGCGAACAGGGAATAGTCTTTTTAGGACAAAACGAAGTAGGGTGGGGAATATGGAACAATCCTGATGTGGGAACACGAGATGGCAAACCGATTACTAACAATTTGTTTTTCTTCAACACTTACTGTCCTCTTATCTTATCTACACCGCTATTATCAGCTTTCCTCCACTGACTTCTTCAGACAATATTCAGGCTGTGTCAACCGTAGACCAATCCCCATAATACTCCACAGACACTAGCTGTGTATCCCCCCCTTGAGGGTCCATGTTTGTGTTACCATAAACATAGCCACTGTATTGATAACGTGCCGCATGGGCTGGAGCAACGGTACGATAACAAACGATCTGTGACGGAGAAGACAGTGGAAAGTGTCAGGTGGGAAGGGTCCTAGGGGAATAATAAAAATTGTTTGCCATTTATAACGGGACAGAGAGTAGCTATATAATACATGTACCTTGTTGACGCCTCTCCCTCTCCTTCGCCTTGCGCCCCTTCTTCCTCACACTCCCCCCCCCCCCCCCNGCTCCTCAGCCTGCACAACATGGTAAGCAATCAACTTTTGTCATGTAACATGTTAAAAAATATTTAAAAGAATGTTTTTCAGATTTGCGCCCAGGTTTAACGGCTAAAAAACTTAAATTTGACCATCGTTATGATGCATTTGTAACGGCTTGTGTTGATTTTATTCCCTTGCGCATCTCTCATCATCTCTCATTAATCTTAAACTGCGTTGGGTGAAAAAAAAAACCGTCGACGGTCATACTCTGATTGACAAAGTATACTTGTCCAGGAAGAACAGTTCAAAGAAAAGTGCACTTTTCAGTAAATTGTTGAATGAAACAATTCGAGAAAATTCTTTGTCATGGCTGATAAAAGTCGATCCTGGTTTCAGGAGGTGGAAGAAAAGAAGAAAAAATAGCGCATCTCATTTCTCTCTCCCCTCACAAACAAAATCGTACTGCTGCTTAAGAGATCTCCTTCACGCTTGTATTGTTATACAGCTACAGCATGTGTGTTTCTGTAAAGGATTTGAGTTGATTGTATACGTCGTAAACATGTCTTTTATGTTGGTTTGCTAGGCGCTTTCCTTTTGTTAAAGTGTCCCTTCAAATCAGAGAATCATGTTTCATTTAACGCCACCCGTAATCCTCTTTTACTGTTTTGCACAGGATGTGCGCGCATTGAGTAACGATTCGGAATGTGGTCACTAATTTTAGAGAGCCGTTGCTCTGTTTATAATTGCACCACAGGATTGAAATTCATGACGATTATGGTTAATATCATTGCATTTGATGTTTCAAAGTTCATTAAAAATCAATTAATTATTGTCAAAGTTATAGAAGAAATCGAGGGTTCAATTTTTTTTTGATGTCATTCTGTATGGTGCTGCATAGATAATCGGTAATGAACTAACCTTATGGTGAAGTTCATGACTTATATTACCAGGCTACATAAATACATTTATATAGCATACAAGTTAAACCTTCAACATCTTTTTGATATGAAATTTTGTGAAGCTCCTTCAATCTGATGGGTGTCTTCAGCTGAAGCTATTTAAGATTTTTCCTAAGCCCTGCCACGGGTACCTTTTACCATAACCAAACCACAGCCCGAAGTCTCTAAACAGTAAATCGTTTTCTTGTTGGCAGTTGCTATGTGGTAGTGTAATCGTGACCTTTCATTGATTGAAGCAGAACTGATAGACTTAAACTAAATCGGAGGTCTCTCTGGGGGTCTTAACAGTCGCTGTCTGCTCCTCTGGAGAGAATTTATTTTCATAACCCGATAAAGAAAAGCTTTGTATAAACTTGCTTTAGAAGGAAAAAAAATCGGATATGTACGAATGTGACATTGAAGTAGGTGTGTGATTTTTATTGTATTTGAAATCCTACTGTCACTTGAGAGAGCACGAACGTCCAGAGTTATAGATTGCAGGTAGCACCAGTGGCAGATCCTTAATCTCTCGTCCATTACCATTTGAAAGGCAAACTGGTCATAAACAAGGGTGGCGAAATCAAAGGAGAGGGGGAGGGTTAGAAGACTGAAATAGGTGTCAACTTCTTCCCCCCCCCCTTTTTCTTTTGGTTTAAAATTAACACGCTGTACCGGTTTGGTCACGGAGTTCAATGAGTGTCATACTCTTTCCCATAATTTCTTCAGCATTATGTGTTTGCCCTCACACACTTGTGCTGGTGGACTAGAGGATTTACATGTTTTTGACAATGATTTTGGTCTGGCTTTCGAAGCAGGCTGTCTGACTAATGCAGTAGTATAGCAGCAATGAGGGCTATCATAGGTTTTAACTTCCTGCAATTCCGTTGCAAGTTCTTGAGATAGGTAGGCCTAGTGTTGCTAATCTAGTTCATACGCTGTTTTTCGTGCACCTTGATCTGTTCTCGCTCGTGGTTAGAGACAACAGACAATCGTGACTTGAGTGTGGTTACACCAAATCTTTTCAGTCGTTCTTACAGACCTACTTGAGACATTAGGGAACTTGCAAAATGTTAGTGGCACATGTAGTTAACGGAAATGGGACAAGCTAGGGAAGATAATGGGATCATTGCTCACCACAGCTTGAATAGAATCGTGCGTGCATCCTGTAACCAGTTATGAAACACACGGGCGTATTTAGCTGCAGGATCGTTATTTATTTGGAACGTGTCTTTTAATCCGTTTTAAAGCTCGTAATATGAGCACCAGTAACAAAAGCAATTTTGGCGTGTCCCGCCAACACTGGAATGCTGTGTTGTGTGTGTGTGTGTGTGTATGTATGTATGTATGTATGTATGTATGTATGTATGTATGTATGTATGTATGTATGTACGAGTATGTATGTATGTATGTATGTATGTATGTATGTATGTATGTATGTATGTATGTATGTATGTATGTATGTATGNTGTGTGTGTGTGTGTGTGTGTTTTACATGAAAGTGTACCTAATTCCTTAGTGTCAGTGCCCGGGTAAACATTTGAAGCTCAGTCCTCTAAAACTAGAATTTAGAATAAAAGCGCTTTCATCTGTACATGCCTAGTAACGTTCTTGAAAATAAAAGAAAATATGCCGAATCTTTTGCAGTAAATATATTTTGTGACATCACAGACGCCACAAACCAGATCTGGTCGTATTTTTATGCTCTGTGGTCGGTACGAAACAGTCAAAACACGACGAGCTGTCGGTCAGACAAAAATCTTAAGAACAATACTCTTAATACAGCACCAAGGGCTATTCAAAGAGGTAAATTTCCCTGATGAAAGGAAATGGCCATATTGACTAACGCTAGGTGAGCTAATGCCAGAAATTAATCCGCTATGTGCCTATTGTGCTTTCATACCCACTCTGGGCCCAATCCCGTAAGTCAGGGGCCGCAAGGGAAGAGTGTTTCGGTTTGATTGCATTTTGTATGCATGTACGTTGTAGCACAGCGGTTCCCAACCTGAGGTACGCATGCCCCCTAGCGATAGGCCTACGCTCTGCAAAATCCAATAAGAATGTACTCTTTCAACCAGAATACGATTTATTGATTGTCGAGTTTATTACTTGGTTAAGACAGGGTGAAATTTAATTATGAGAGTGCTTGTTGACGCCGGGGGGGTACTCTGAACAAGAAAGATTGGGAATCCCTGGTGTGGTAACTGTTTTGTGGCCTGTAGGGAAATCGGAGGTCATTCAAGTGTCATGTACAGTTCTCACCTCCCTGTAATAGACAGTATACACTTTGAGAGTTTCTTTGTAGCTGTTAGTCCGGTTTATGGTCAGAGGACTGGATAAATAAGCATATAAGTCTCAGTAGTAATGAAGAAGAGAAGCACAACTCGGACGGGGTGGAGTTGGGGGAGGGGATACCGAAGGCTAGGAATCATGCATAGAGTATACCAGAGAGAAGAGAAGGTTGCTATGGCATTCTACGAAAATTAGTGCCAGGGAAAAAAGTAGGGTTCAAGCTTGTGATTGGGCTTGAAATAAACTTTTTAAAAAAGTGATGGCTGTAAGGCCAAACACCAGGAA
>JAWQUT010000063.1:2285922-2347556 GCA_033807755.1 Ellobium chinense | reverse complement strand
AAAAAAAAAGTATGAGTCTCTCGCCTTGATGTTCTGGAAAACTAGACTAACAGTCCTACTAACTTGGAATTTGGTGCTGAGGAAGCTAATGCTATACTTATGAACATCTGCAGTGGAAAAGCCATGTTTATAAGATCTCCGAGAAGAGAACGAGTATTTTTCTGCATTGAAACGAAGGATCTCGGTTTTGCAAAGTTAAGTTCATATATGTACCAATGCCTGTGTGACACAGTTAATGAAGGAGGAGGGCGCGTCCAAGAAAGATACAGAGATAATATACAGACATGTCAACAGTGGCCAAAGAATTGGCAAGATTTCAGCAGGCAACAACCCCTTAGGGTTAGGGGTAGGGTTAGGGTTAGGGGTAAGGGTAGGGTTAGGGGTAGGGGTAGGGTTAGGGGTAAATTATCCAAATGAAATTCATCCTGTTCCATCAAAATAATCCCTCTTTAGTATGTTCTTATTTCGGGGGTTGTTGCCTGCGGAAATCTTTCCAAAGAATTGTCAGAATTAGGTCATGTGCCTTGCTGGGCCAAATCAGATTTTGTCTGATCGAGGAGACATGACAGCCTAACATCAGCAATATGTAAAGCCTGCCGGACATTCCGGTCCGGCACTCTCTAGGTTTCTGCCGGCCTGGCACTTGTTGATATGTCTGGATATTGGTGACACTGGGGCTTAATTTGGGGAGAAAGCAGTGGCGTATCTAACATGTGACAGGTATGGCACGTGCCCTAGGCACCATTTGTTTTTTGGGTTTTGTTTTTTTTTTTTTTTTTTTTTTTTGAAATTTGCATGNCCTCCGAGGGATGCAAGACATACAGTTGAAAATGACTTTCTCCATATGTATGATATGTTTTTAACTCTCTTGGGTTATCAGCAGTAGGATGGCCAGATTGTTAAACCAGCTTTACAAACTGTATATGGTTACAGAAAAAAAAAGACAGGGGGCTACATGACCACATATCTCACAGTGACAACCATCATATATACAACCATTATGGTGCACCCAATAAATAGTTTTTTGGTTGGTTTTTTTTTTTGAGCCGTTTTCTCTTTGGACTAGGACTCAATTTCAGTGCTCGCTATAGGTGCTATTTTCCGCAGATACGCCACTGGGAAAAAGGGGGGGTATAGTGAAACTAACTTGAGATTAGCTAAAGTACACCTCCCAAGACCCGTTCAGTTAGGGTAGGAGAGAGTGACCGATGTTTTGATTTTAAAAAAAAAGGATGCCGAGACCCGAGAAGGAAAGACGGCAAAATTTTGGAGATTACAAAAAGTAACTATGGAAGGAATTCCGAATTAGACTCACACTTGTTGCTCACGGCTGTGCGATGGGCATGTAGGATTAGGGTTAAGGGTAGGGTTAGGTTAGGGTTAGGGGTAGGATTTGGATTGTATTAGTAGGCTTGAGTTCCGGTTAGAGATGTGAATCTCATTTGGAATGTCCTCCCCAAATGCAACTACTCTTACCTTTTTCTTTTCACATCACGTAGAGGGTCTGTCCGTTCGTCTTTCACAGCATGTTATTGAAAAGCACGAACTGAATCCACAGTCACCGGTTGAGCACTGGCAGTACAAAGACACCATGATTAACATTGTACTTCGATTCATGAATGATACCTTGTATTGTCGGGATTTCTCGTACTATAACCGAGACTGCATGTATGCCAGTCGTATCGTTCGCTTTAATGAAACACAGTTAATAAATAAGAAAATCCTACACGCCAGTCTAATAAGAAAGCACAGATACTGGAGGCAAACAACACAATACTGACTAGTGAGTATCCCTAATGCGTCTATTCATGAGTATGTCAGTCTTGTTTCGATAAACGCTCTCGCTTTGACTGTTACATGTCCTCGGTAAAATCTTGATCACTTCAGCATTTATTTTAATTCAACAAACCAAAACATGCAACAAACAAACAAAATGTTGTACTGTAATTCACGTACTGGGAAAGTGAAATCTACTCACAGGATAGACGAGGGCATTCAAAAGAAAAAAATAAATAAAAAACACTACAAGGGATGTAACTGCATAAATTGGGAAAATGTATGGAGACCGCAAGAGTCATGAAAAGGGGAATACTTAAAGGTATGCAACTGCGATAAACCATACAAATTTTAAGAAGACAAGAGTGATCTCCCTTGTTTTAGCAAAAAGTGCAGCGCCATAATGCCACCAGCTCCGAGCTACCCCTCACGCGTCCGAAGACGGTTAACGAGTATCGGGTTGGCGTGTGACACGATGTAACGGACGGACCTGGGCTGATGCCCATCGGACACCAGTAGCCTCCCAGGCCCTAAGGGACAGGTTGTTGCCGTATATCTGATCCGGCCTGCCGCCGACCGCCCTGCGCCCCGACATACGAACAGCCTAAGGTGTGCCTTAAGGGAGGAACCTTGCGCGACCCTAAGCTTTCCAAGCTGGACAGGCTACGACCAACTCTTCAAGGACCTTGACCCCGAAGGATCTCGACACATCATAACGGGTTCGAAGTCAGTTCCCAACCGAGTTTCCCCGAGGAGGGTGTTATGTTATTCTAACTTAAAAGTGCATGCCATATAAACCAGTACTCTTGATATGATGATATGTTATGGTACAGCCTAAGGAATGGAGTCGAGAGAGAAGCTGCAAAATTAATTCACTACAAAACTCCATCGCATGTTTGATGTCATAAGTTATGGATATCATCTTTGGATACATTTTTAAGGTGAGAGAATTGACTTAACCGTTTACTTTGAAGGAAAAATGTATAATTTGTACATGGATTATACAGTAGTATACTCCATATTAATCAAAAAGCATGAAGACGAGGTCACTATCACAGGAAGTTCTTCCTAAGAAAAAGCAACATCCGGATCAGTCTGAATTGTACTCAAAATATTGCCTATATACTATTTTAAGCAAGACTGAAAAGGAAAAAAAAGAAGAGCAAAACTGCTTTCCTGTTTAATCGCGCTGTGTGTAACTGCATGGTTTAACTATGTAACATGGATCATGGATCATGGATCGTGAAGATTAGGCAGAAATGTCAGTTGTTATATCGTGATGTACATGCATTGTGCAGTGATAGATTAGGATGCAACAATCAGGCCTATGGACTTACCCTTAGGACGTCTTTAAACGTGTTGGAAATAGATTGGCGCTTCATACAAGACAGTGAAGTTCAAGATAGTCAGGTAAGCGTTGAAGTGTGGACAAGTCTCATGTTAGGCATTTTGCGACGGGCGGTCCTGCACCATGATAATCCGCCCCTGAGTAAGGAGACAGCATGATTCATCATTCTTCCGACTTTGTATCCATCCCACATCACCAGGCTTTCTTTAACCAAATAAAAGCGAAATACATCATTCCTTATTCATTTTTGGGGGAGTGGGAAGGGCGGGGGATGTAAATATTTTTGTTATTTCGGCTGAGTTTGTCATTACCGCTTGCCGCATTTAGCTTCTTGGAAATGGCTTTCAGGCGTCATTGGGAGTGCATTTCGATCGTTCTAATCTAACACAATTATCGTCACTCCGCCCCGTCTGCGCTTTTTTACCTTTTTTTACCCGATCACGGGTCTACACATGTCTGAAAGAAAACTGTTCAGTAAATTTTGCGCTCATTGAGGACAATGTACAAAAGCGTTTTTTTTTTTAATTTATTGTTTGTTCTTGTAATTACATGTCAAGGACATGCTGTAAAAATGCATTTTGATAAGGCTAGTAGATCCCTGCTATCACGCTTTGAATTACACATTCTTTCTACAGCTTTGTTTTAGATGTGGCCAGTTTATTGTGGTTTGTGCAAATTAGTACGCATTATTTTACTGCTAAAACTTATAGTCCTATCATAATAATAATATTCTTTTGCTGTGTAATATCCAGGTATTACTTGAAACAGCAGTAACAGGAAGCTTTTTAAGAACGGTATTATTTAAGTTGTTATTTTACTTCTAGAATATAAGCTTATGGATCTGGGCAAAGGGAGGGAGGAATTCCAAATGAGCCTCGCATCAGTTGCTCCAGTATCGACGGACATTGGAGTTAGGGTTAAGGGTAGGGTCAGGGTTAGGATCAGCTGTGGGGCTGTAATGGTAAGCATAAGCTCTGGTTAGGGGTGTGAGATTCCTGAGGAATTCATTCTCAGGATTCGATCTCCACTCAGTCCTCGTTGGCTGTGAGGCGCGTTTGGAAATCCTTCCTTCTTTTGTTATGTAATATCCAGGTATTAGCTTGAAACAGCAGCAACAGGAATCTTATAAATAACGATATTATTTAAGCTGTTGTTTTAGTTCTAGAATAATTATAAGTGTATGGATCTGAGCAAAGGGATTTCAAGTATTGTATTATATATTCTAGTGGTGGTGAGTGGAGGACATTTTTGGTGGGGCTAAAGTGACTGCAGTGTTATCCTGTTTGTCAAGGGCTTGTGGGCCGGTCTAATGCACACTGGATCTGCAGATTGAATTGTTCGTTATGAACAAAGTGCTCCTTCCACATTGTTTTAAAATAACGTTGAATAAGGAAGGGGAAAATGATGAGGTTTATCCCACCAGCCCTTAATGACACATCACCATAGACATATACCCAAAATAAGGAAAGATTTCCGCAGGCAACAACCCCCGAAATAAGAACATACTAAAGAGGGATTATTTTGATGGGACATGATAAATTTCATTTGAATTATTTACCCCTAACTCTACCCCTACCCCTACCCCTAATCCTAACCCTTCCCTTACCCCTAACCCTCCCCTAACCCTATCGGGTTGTTGCCTGCGGAAATCTTGCCCAAAATAACGCGCTGACAGGTAGGTGTAAAGAAAAAGCAGTGGAAAAATCTTTCACATGCGCATCAAAGAGACAGGTCTAGGATCATTGGCAGGGTTAGGGACAGGATTGAACTAATGGAAGAATAACGTTTTCGTCCCCTTAAAATTGACCCCTCTTTGAAATTGTATTACTAAGGTTGGGTCAGGAGAATGTTGCTTGATTATGTCACATGCCAAAAGGGCGTCGTAAGAACTGTACTTGCCCATCGGTTAATTTTCTTATCCAAGAGGACAGAGCGGGTATGTAACCTAATACCACCGTCGCGTGGCAACCATAATGCATTCATTACCTCACCCCTATCAATATTGTATGTCTGTGGTCAACGGCGGAGATGGACACGGTGGGCACACATGTCCAGGACTCCGTGCTTGTAGGGGACCCTGTGCTTGTAGGAGATCCTGTGCTTGTAGGGGACCCCGTGATTGAAGAGGACCCCGTGATTGTAAGGGACCCTGTGCTTGTAGGGGTCCCCGTGACTGTAAGGGACCCTATGCTTGCAGGGAGCCCCGTGATTGTAGGGAACCCCGTGATTGAACGGGACTCTGATTTTGTAGGAAACCCTGTGCTTGTAGGGGACCCCGTGACTGTAAGGGACCCCGTGATTGTAGGGAACCCTGTGCTTGTAGAGGAACCCGTGATTGTAGGGGACCCTGTGCTTATAGGGGACCCTGTGATTGTAGGGGACCCTGTCCTTGTAAGATACCCTGTGCTGGAGAACAAATGATGAAATTTCTCGAGAGAAAAAGAGGGGAANGGAGGGTGGAATGGAGTGGAGGGAATGCTCAGTGTTGTCAAGAAAGTGGTGCTACAATAGAGTTTGCCCTAAGCATGACCGTTTTATGGGAATGCGGTCCCTGGGCAGAGTTGCTGTATCCGCATGAGGTCCCCTTACTTATTGGATATGAATGGGATACACTGAAAAAAAAATGCTCCCCCCCCCCTCTCTCCCTCTCACAGAGTAAAGGGAGTAAAGTATCCATTCTTTTCTCCTGCACCACGAGCTATATTGAAAAACGAGGACCCCGCACTTTTCTTGTACCCAGGCCCCCTTGGACCCTAGATCCGCCCCTGTTTATGGTTACAGTGTTAAATACATCTACCTATTTTTCACATGTAATCAATATTTCAGTGACTCTGATGACCCTTTCTTTTCTTCTGCACCACGGGCTCTATTGAAAGAAGGAGACCCGCACCTTTTTTGTGCTCTGGGTCCCGTAGACCGTAAATCCGCCCCTGTCCGTCGTTTCAGTGAGGGTGTTAAATTATATCAACACATTTTTCACATGTAATCAATATTTCACAGACTCTGGTGTTTGAGTCAAGGGCATTGTAGAAACTTGCGTGCAAATGACGTTCAGTCCACGCTGACTGCAATGCCAGCAAATAAAGAACCGTCCATTCGCGGCCATTTGCCTAATGGATGTATGTTTTGCAAGCACTTAACAAGCATCTGTCGTGGTTACCACATCAAAGAGGACTGGAATGGGAAAGGGGTGGAGGGAGATTACAGAAAAGAAGAAAACAGAAGTATTGTAAAGGGACGTCGAGATGTATTTTTATGTTTATCGGTTAAAGACAAAACAAAAACGATATCAAGGCTTTCATTTGCCATGCTGATTTCATTTTTACTGATGAATTGCTTGAAACGTGATAAAATATCGCTGTTCAGGTGGTGTTATTGTATATTTCATTTTATCTTTGCATTATCTTAAAAAATGTGGGGAAAACACGGCTTGAACTTTTACTCATTGTTTTCTTTCCACTCGTTTAGCATTTTTGGTTTGCACAGAGTGAAATACTGTTTATACAGGCAGTAATTTACTTCTTAGGAAAACAGTATTATTTCTTTACTGCAAATACGCTTAAAAACGGTTAAACCGATAAACCAAAAGAACTTCTCTGCCCAAACCAAAAACTCAGTCTAAAGCGAGCATAAGCCCTTGGTCTCGCGGAATTCGTTTTAAAACGTTGTCAACTATAATTAGTACAAAGAGATTGCGCTTGGTAGATCTGTTGAAACTTGAGTCCATTTCTACACGTGATAATGAATGTGATATACGTAGTGTGGAATGGCCCACCATGAATCGCTTAGTGTTCTGTCAAGTGCATTACAGTGGTGTAGTCTGGCATCGTATGTGCTTGATTCATTGAGCTCTCAGGAATGGAGAGTTTTGCTGCTGGATCCCAACCATTAGGTATAGCCATACATCTCCGAGTTTTTCTTTGATTTCACTAGTCTTTGCTTCATGGTTGGTTTAGTTCCTTTTATACTTGTTTCAGGAGTTTTGATTTCATGGGTGTTGACTTTTATACATATACAACCATACTTGGTTTGCTTTTCGTAATTTTGTTCCTGTTAATTATAATCATTAAGACTCCTTGTCTTTGAATCGTATGCAATAAATACACCGCTTTGAAACTTATCTTTGAAATTCTTAATGTCTTTTCAAGAGTTAATGTCATTACTTTCAGCTTCTATTGAGCTTTATTTCGTGCAGACAATTATCCTGTAACAAATCACTTATCTTTCTAGGAAAGCACTGCATGCATTTTCATGAAATATTGGTTTTATTAATCTGAAAATAAAATTTCCTCCTATCTAGAAATAGTGATTTTATGAGTGTATTCACATTTTGAAATGTCTTTTTCTACCCTCCAGCGGTCACATTTGACATCAGCCACACAAGAGCGCCAACGAAAGCTATAGAGTTCAGACATAAAAAGGAAGTTGGGGAAGCGGCTGAGGTGAGCATTCAGAAGTTGAAGCCAAAAGAATGGGAGCTGGATGTGCGCTCACTTACCTCATCCCGCAAGTGGCTGCAGAATTATGGCCTCAAGAAGAACAGGCTGCAGCTCAGCCAGATTCTGCCGTCCATTGGCTTCAAGCTTAGCGATGGTGAGTAGTCACGGAAATGGCAGTTTTTTTGTTCACTCAGTCGCAGCTCCTAGGGTTAGGGAGCATGTGAAAAAAAGTTGCAAATAAGAGTAATTGCAATTATTATTATTCCGTGACTTTTTTTAACCTTAAGTTAATCATTCTATGACCTGTAAAATGTGATTTAGGCTGATTTTAGTTAAGTTGAGTGGAGGGCACCAGATGTCATTCTGTATGATTATGTTCATAGACTGCATTCTCAGGTTTGAGAAGTTTGAATGTATGTTAGGTTTCATAATTTAACAAAAGATACTTTACAGATGTATTAGAAAACTGTCATGGAATTAGCAGTTAGAATGAGAAAGAAAGTATTGCAAAGATCAGCCCATTTTATAAATCAAAAAAATTTGTTTTGTTTCATAGGCTGTTCCTAAACTGCATGGAAAACTGAATTTTCATTAAGGAAATGGAATTTGAAGGAAATTGCTGTCCTTGCCATTTGAAAAGTATTGACAGTAAAAAAGATTTAGTCAAACTCTATGCCTGTTTGTGAAATCAGTTTATCAGCTATGCCTATCCCTGAATTTCAGAATTTGATGAGACCCTCAAGAAGCCAGTCAGTTCACGCTATGGCGGTGGGCTTTTCCGTCAGCTGCTGCGGCCTGATGGGAAGACATTTAATGTAAGTATATTTCTTTTGAGTAGGTCAGAGGTTAAAAACGACCACTCAAACTTAAAATATCAACGGTAAATATTTCGTGATGATCACCACTGACACAGATATGCTTAAAAATGTCCCAGACTTCATCTGGCCCAAATCATTTCACAAGAGTTAGGTATACAAGTATACAGAATATTCTCTGTTACAGACTGCTAAACAATAAAAAATCTGCAATGGTCTCGAGTACGTCCACATCCTAGCTTCTAGGTGTCATTCTGCTTTTTCTTTACACAGGTATTCAGAGGAATCTGGCCCACAACTTTTGCTCTTGTCCTTCTCAGCTTTGTGCTAAAACTTGTTTGCTATTATAAAAATATTGTGCAGTAATAATGCTACAAAATAACATGCACAGGTCAGCTGCACCAAGGATAAACTACACCAACTGGAGAAACGGTTGCTGCAGGCCATGTATCTGTTCAGACGAAGATTGGAATGGCTGACAACAGAGAGCAGACGTTTGTTTGGGGTGATTGAGGAGAGATCAGTGACTATTGTGCTGGACATTCGCAACATGTCCCCTCAACAGTTTGACCAGTACAGAACTGCCTTGGAAAGGGTCGTCAGAGAACAGGTGTCACAGCTGGCCAAATTCAATCTTATCAGGTATGGTTAGTTACATATTGAATGCCATTAGAAGTATCTGAACAACCAGATAAGCCACAATGATGATAATTTTGGTGATGGTAGTGGTGGTGGTGGTGGTGATGATGTTGATGGTAATGACAAAGCAATGTTTGCATGGGGAGGGATGGGATTTAGATGGTGTACTTGTTGTTTGTAAGTGATCATCATGGAAATATTGATTGCTTTTCTAATGATACTTATTATGTTGTTGAGTAGGCTGGTCAGATTTCCATCAGAAACTTTTGAGGTCTTATAAAGGTCCCACTGTTGCAAAAGCCTGTAGTGTCAGCTCTAATTTTTATGCAGTATTGAAAATAAGTGAAGTTCTTTGTTATAGCTAATGTATTAAATGTGCAATATTTAGGTGTGTCATCTGAATATAATATTCAGAGTAAATAATGGTGATAATGATGATGCTTAATATCACTGCATGGAAATAATACTGTACTTATAGTCATTTATGGACTCATGCCAGTATTAATCCTGGGCAGTGATATAGTCATAAGGAGGGAAGGAATTAAATAAAATGTCAGCTCGTGCCCAGCTTTTCATCTGTCTTGCCTTGAATGTTTTTGTCAGGGAAGCGACTCCTTCATAAAGTGGGAAGACCAATACAAAAGGTTCCTTCTGCTAGGTCATTAAGATTACAGCAGTGTAGCTGAAGCTGATAACAGAACAAATACCAAGGGTCGCTATATCAAAATCTTGAATTGGCTTCATCTTGAAGCCGTTTGTTTGATTCCTGATCGCAGTAGGTTACCAACCCACTAGGACACCAAAAGTTGTGACTTAAATGTATGCAAGGGCCAGTGTTCAGCTGATTGTCACATTGTGTTTGCCGATCCTCACTTGAATATAGGATGTCCAGTTAGTCATTGCTTTGCTCTATATTCCTCTTAGTGATGTGGGAAACAGGCAGGGTTTGCTCATTGTTGATCAGAAAACACACCCTGCTAAGGCTAACCGGTTTTGGTCAATTTTACCAGCTACTAAGCAGAATTACTTTGTTTTAGTAAATAGGTCCTGCAACTTCCAATCTTCATGCTCTAAATTAAAACATGTGAGCCAAAAACTGAATTTATTTTCAGGGCGTGTGAGGACGTGCAGCTTTACAGTCCTGAATGTGCACCTGTGTCACATGACACTATAGAGAATGCCGTCCAATGGATGTGGAACCTGGACCGCCTAGCACCTGTCTCAAATACCTCTGCAGCAGAAGCCATTATCAGAGCCCTTTCTGACAATCATGTGAGTTTGCTGAGAGCAAAGAAGTTTAGAAAGTTAAAAGCTATATTATAGGTAACATCTGTATAGGAAGTTTCATGCTTATAAGCTTCTTTCATGGTAGCCCTCATGTTATACTAATGCAGTGGGTATAGTTTTTGTTCTGGTTTTTGTATGAAGTGGCATTTTTGTATATGAAGTGTGTATGCACTATATGTGTCAGCATCAGTTATGAAGCCTTCTGGATAAAAATGTCTGGATGAAGAATAAAGAGTGTGATAGAAAGCTAGTCCAAGTTGACTAAGTACAAAATTATAGTTTTGTAGAAGTTGGGTTTTACACGAGAGAGAGAGAGAGAGCGAGAGAGAGAGCATACAGAACAACCATTCTTTGTTTTTACAACAGCCCCATCATCCTGTTTTCTTATTACAGAATGAAGCTGTATACCTGTTTACAGAGGGAACATCTGTTGACAGTGGGAGAGAAATTCTCAAGGAGAAGGTAATAAGATAAAACTTGTGTCTTCAGTGTTGTATAGGTGCATGTATGTAGTGTGCCCCCCATCTCTTCACTCTGAAAACACACCTCAGCCCGTGGGACTTTCCTGTAGGTGCTGTGTTTCTCTGGATAACATGAGGCAATGATTGTGTGAACCAAAACCTTTTTTGTCAGCCACCCCTTACTACCATCTCTCCCTGTCACCACCTCCTCCTACTACCTCCTCCACCTACCATCTCCCTTTCCTGTCACCTCTCTTCTCCACAGCAAGTTCATTCTCATAGTGGTACAGTTACATTTACTTTCTTCTTTCTGTCTCATCATCATCACTTTTGTTGTCTCCTAAACAGTATTCTTTTGGGTTTGTATTTACCCTGAGAGATCTTGCCAATCATTACATCTCACAAAAAAAAATTTTGTTACACCCATTTTTAAATGACCGGAAGATCCTAGATGAAAACTAAGAAAGTCACAAATATTTACTAGCATACCTGCATCATAATTATTATAACCACAAGTTACTAAGTATAACCTTTTTGCTGTCAAGATATAATTCTTTTTGCATTGATGCCAACAAATAATTATCATCACCTTGTATTTGTCCACAGGTGTGCTCTGCAAGGAACAAAGTCCCCATTCATGCAGTATCATTCAACTGTGATTCATCAGACACTGTGAAGTTTCTAAAAGACTTTGTGAGACTAACTGGTGGAAAGTAAGTAAAACCAAAACAAACTCCTTCATTCCTCCATGCCAACCAGGCTTAGTTAAATGTTATTGAATGTCATGAATCTTGTGTTACATCTGAAGACATCACCTGTCAACTGATCCCACATTAGGAAGCTGCAAGTTCACAGTTTGATTAAGTCTTAAGCTAAGAGTTGCCGGTTCATAACTTCACAGCTTTTCTGAGGTGGATCAGGTGATTAGTTAGATGTTTAGGTGTGACATTATTATGTCACAGTATGCATACAGTGTAACGCTAAACCTCACATATCTGATTTTATTTATGTGACTTAAATGTTTACAGGAGTCAAGCATTTAACATTTGTGCATTAAAAAAAACTAAAATTACAAATTAAATTATTTGTAACTTTTCAGCATGAAAAGTAAAGTCTCTTTAATTTTCATCTGGTAGTGAACATGCTGTCATCAGTGAATAATGAACATGTGAACTTTAGCAAAGAATCAGTCTTTTATTGGATAGAAAGTTCAGCTCCTAGTAAGGGCCAGTGGTGAAATTGTATTACTCTATGCAGCTTTGTCACATCTTCGGTTTTTTTTTTTTTGCTGCTGCAATAACTGAACTATCTTGGCTGAATAATTTTGCTGCTTTAACCCCTGCACTCAATTCTGCTTGACAATACTTTATTGCCCATAGTCGCAGCATTACCCATGATCCTGTGGAGATGTGATTAGATGTGTTAATGATATCAAAAGTAGAATGTCTTTCAATGATGCCTGTTGAAGAAGTATAGAGTATAAATGCGTTTTTTTTCCATAAGGATCTAATTTTAGCAAGTATGGTGAGTTGAGCTTTACTCACCAATATTATAGCTTCATGAAAAAAAATACTTCTATAGAAGTTTAATATTCAAATATTGATTGTTCACAGGTTCCATGCTTATGCAGTTGTCATGGAAATGGATGCTTATGAAGCCCAGCCTGGAGATGGCCTGAGCAATCGAGCAAACATTATGCTGAAACGTAAAACATATGGGGGTATTCCGGCAGGCGCAGGTGTGAGAGAGGATGTGGTTCTTGTGTTTGAAGAGTTGGAGGAAGCACGCAACAACTTGGCCCAGATACGCATGCTGATAGAAAATGCTCCTGAGCCAAACAGGGCATCAACTGGTAAGTTTATGTCAAATGTTGTGCAATAGTATGATGTTTGTTTATAATTCATTTCCAGTTTATACTTAACTGGACTGCCCTCAGCCAAACCTCAGATTTGGGAGTTACTCAAGCTGAGTAAATTTATGTATTAGTGATGAAGATTGAATAAGATTGAAAATACTAATTAAATTCCTTTATATTTATATATTTTCCTTTGGATACTTTTATCACTGTTTCAAATGTGTTTTACACACAGTTTGATGAATCTGTGGCAAATACTATGAGGATAACATGAAATTATCTCAGCTGCGATCATAGAGGTCATAGCCATGTTTAATAGTCAGTTCAAATGACATCATGTCTCTTTTCTTATCCACTGACTGTCTCAGTCTCTGTTTTATTTGTCTTGCCTGGGCTTTATGTTTGTTTCTTGTTTTCCAAAATGTGCTTATGCAAAAATAGTCATTTGCTATGCAGTTTTAGATTGTCACTGCATACGCCTATGCAGAATGAGCAAATCCTGCCAAACACTGGAGAAGGATCTCAAAGAAAAACATAGATTAACAATAATCGTGGACAAAGAGTAAAGAAAAGGGACAGAAAGAGTTGCTGAATCTGTTGATTCTGTTGTTCGTAGATCAGCAGCTTTAGTGATGAAGGTACTCTCATGGGCCATAAGATCAGTGAAGGTAAACTTGAATTTAGCTTATTTAGCTAATGATCAGATTTGAATAGTCAAGTCGGCTGCTCTTTGGTATGTTTAATGATAAGCCGTCTGTTTACCAATATTAAGATGAAAGTATTAATTTAAGAATAAAGTTAATATTTTGCAGATACTCTTGTTTCATGATGTGGAGTGTTGGTAGAATATATTAGGTATGGCATCATAATTATCAGAGGTTTAAAAACAGGTTGAGATGTTGTAACCGTTAACATTTGTTTTAGTAACAGATGAAATTGCATGTCTTGGTAAGCAGCACAAAATTAAATTTATTAGTCCTGACAGTTTAGCTACCAACTAGATTGTACTATAGTTTTCAGAGAGCCAGTCTCCCCTTGCCAGTTTGTCAAACAGCTTTCTATGTAAGAGATATAACTCTGATTGGCCTGAGTTATAGAAATACAGTTATACCCCTTGCAAGTGTATTCCACTGTGAGAAGATGTGATCAATAATCCTCAGCACCAGCAATCAATAAAAGCTAACGCTGATGCAAGGATGTACTCTAGATTGTCATCCATTGATTACGGGGTTGCCACTAGCAACAGAGCATTCCGCTATGAATATTGGATGTTATGTGTGTCTGGGAAAGGGGATGGAATGCGATCCTGCAGATTAAGCCACTTGAACTTAAGGCAGAGGAGATACTGCTGTCATTACCTGCGTAAGTGGGAATTAGTAGTCAAGTCGTCTTGTTCATTATTAGCTCTGCATGACATGAAATGAAATTAGACTCTTAAGTGAAATATAAATAATGTTACCTGAAGATGACACTAGTGACGCAGGATATGATTTCTTTTACTTCATCATCTCACAATTTCCAAATCAGTCTCAGTTTTGCTCTGATTCAGGCAAACAGCTATAGTGTACATTACGTAGGTTGCTTATTAATGGTTATGGTACATTTCCTGTACCAACTCCAAAACACTTGAGCACTATTTTGCCTCTGCATATTATGTGATATCTATTATAAGTAAATATGATCAGACATGTGACTTTGTCTTGCCATTTTATGACAGGCAACAATGTCATTGTATTTTCAGTAGGATGAGAAAATTGCGGTAGGAGTAGTGATGTTGGATTATTCACATTCGCATTACAAGGTCTTATAATGATAATAGATCAGAACAATGTTCTTCATATGTAAGTTGTGAAGCTGTTGTGGACAGTCTTCCTCAGTCTTGTTCTTTAAGTCAGTGATGTTCATGACAGAAGCGAGAAAGATGTTTTCAGTGCTCATTGATAGTATAGGATTGATACCACTTTGATATTTTCTGCATGTCATCTGTTTCAAGTATTTTTGTAACTGCACTTCTCTTCTCACCTGCCATCTTAGGAAACATTCTTTGAGGTGTGAGATGGAAATAATATTGATGGATTGTTACAGTGGCATAGTTTTGTTTTTCTTTGTTTGTACTAGAGTATCGGTGTTGATGGATTGTGGATAAGAATGTAGAGCTTTGTTGATATATCTGCCTAGACTTTATGCCATGTTATAATAGATTTGTAGTAGGTCTGCATGAAACACACCAATATTTAGATTAATATGCACCTATATTATGCTATCATTCATTATCTTATACATATATACCATGCATGATGTGGTGTATTTGTGCACACATATGTTAGTCCAGTGAAATTTGTACTGATTTCAGCGGAGCAAAATTTAAAGGAACATTGGAAATTTCAGTAAGTCATATCAGATTTCACTTGTGAGATCAGCATGTTAAGTGTGATAGCCATCCATGTCATTAAAGGAAGGGGGTTCCGTGGGATCAGAGTATATCTTGTATAGCTGGGCAAATCAGCAGTTTCAGTTGATGTTTGAGGATTGAGTTCTGACCCCATCCATTGTGTTCCAAGGCTTTGAAGAGCCAAAATGGTGCTGATAAGGTTTAAGACAAAATAATGTATAATATGTCAGATAATGTGGTATGCTTTTGGTAAAAGGACATTGAACAATACATTTTATTGGTTTGTTTGGAATTGAACCTTACATGTCTTATCAAAGGGCAGTCTAAACTGAATTCTGCCTGCTTAGAAACATTAAAAAAAAATTGCCACAAAGTCTCTCCATCACCACCTCCATCCTTCAGTCCACCTTCTTCCCTCCCCACGTTCCTCCCTCCCCCACCAAAAAAAGCAAGCTTAACTCTCTTGTGCAAACATATGTAAAATCTACGGAAGGAAGAGGTCTTGGGCTCAAGATCACCAGTACCTTTTTTTTTCTTTTTCATATTTCATAAAATACATTCAGTTTGTGTCCTGGCCAAGTGGGGTTGCTAATGCAACAAGTATTAATTCAGAATCTAAATATCATTTACCTGCAACATGCTTAAATCTTGTCTCCATTTTCTCAATTAAGACATGTTGATATGCCTATGCATACAACACTTATATGTGCTGTGGGACAGATTTTGACATAGCCATCAATTTTTTAGGGGTTTGTTTTTTTATGAGGAGTATTCATACTGAAAGCATATTGTGTTGGTATCTTCTTCAGACTTAACTATTTATGGAATGTTATATGACTGTGTTTATTTCATTGAAAAGGTTTAGACTGATATTTATTTAGTGTTGAATATGACAAATGCATTGTCTCTGTTTGCTCTCTGCATCTGTTGCTGGCATCTCATATGCCCATAACTCAAACATTTTGATTGGTAGTGTTATGGTGTATATTTGTAATTTTGATTTATAATTGCAAATTTCCTTGAGGTGTATGGATACTAGTGGATATAGGGGAAACACTGAGTGAATGTGGTGAGAAATTCAGATATTTGTTTCTTGGCAGGGAGGCGGAGGCGGTGTTCACGGAAAAGGACTCGTTTACCGAAAGGCACTGATAAGGCTTTGATTTTGTTGCATTTACACTTGTGTACTTTTGTTAGATGAACAGTTTGTCTAGATTACTTATGAGGAATACATTACAGTCTTACATTTGCTTACAGAGTAATACTTTCATTGATTTTTTTTTTCCCTTGACAATGCAATGTATAGTAGCTAGTGAATTAGCCAGTAAACTAATGGTTAATTGTTTGCCACAATGACTTGATTTCAACAAGAAGCGGCCCTTTTACAACTTTTTGTGAGAAGTATTGGTTTTGATTGAATACTGAATACAAGTTGTTGTAATCAAGGATTTCCTTTAGCTTTCCTTTTTCACCTACTTTGCTTTCAAGTATTGAGACCTGCCTCAGTGATTTTCTTTTGATAGTTGCTGTAGAGAATATTGCCCACAGGCTTATCTGAGCATGGTACTTTTGCAGCTGTATGTCTGTAGTGAATTAAGTAAGTAACTGGCAGTAATATGACAGTCAAGTTCGGTAAAAGGCCTAGGATTTATTGTTTCATCCATTTACAGCTTTTCGTCAGCAGTATAGACTTATAAAGTGACTTCTTTCTTTCCTCCTACCCACTCTTTATGAGCAGTATAATTGCAAACTGATATATCAAAGCGATACCCTTAGTGATTTTATTGACCTGACTTCATGATGAATAGTGCCTTGAAGGCTCCCCATAGTAGAACTGTATACAGCACAGAACAAGGACAGTGAATGGCAGAGCTGTGCTCCAGCTTTTATTGCTTTGGTTTATTTACACTCCCCACCCTTAGAATGTGTGTAGTGCCTTGGCTTGTGTAATGAAATTCCTTTAGAAAGGTGTAGTGAAGGATACAGATATAAACACCATGGTATTACAACATGTTGGGGCTAGAGAGGAAAGGAACCGTGTAGTGTTCTTCATCCTGAAGGATAAATTGATTGGATTGCTTTATCTTGGGTTTGTGTTGATTTAGTTATTACAGTATTTTACTGCATTTTTTTTAAAGCCACAGATGCTTGTAGGGATTAGGGAGACATAGCAAGTCTGACTTAGAATTGTTCTGCTTTTAATGTTTGCAATCACAATTACTTAACACATGTAATCACTCATCTTCAGTACCAGTTCTTGAATGATATTTCAGATTAGCCCTTGCCTTTCTCACTGTAAGTTATTGATTGTAGCAGTTATAAGTATTGTCAGACCAAGTGAAAACTTTATGTAGCCCCTTGAGAGCTTAACTGTCTGAAGTGCCAATGTGAGCAAAATCAAATTATCATAGGTTTTAGAGTCTTAGCATTTCATACAACCTTTTCAGCATTGTATTATCTCCATATGAACTAAATACTCTGTGTTTGTTATGTCGAACAGTTTGTCTTATGAATTAAAACTGGAGGGGTGGGGGTGGAGGGGTAGTTCAGAACTATCACTCTCTTTTTCTCATAAATATGTAAGTGATACTTGAGACAAATAAGCTTTCAAGGGGCTATATGAGACATTAGGCCCTAAAATTTTTCTGTCCCTTCCCTTTAAGTCTTAGGAATCTGTGAAGGTTCAATGCACTTTATCCATTGTATCTAGTAGGCAGTTCAACCTCATCTTTGTGAAGCAGCCATACAAAAACAGTGCAGGAAATTGGAATTACCAGCTTCTAAGCTATGTCAAGGATACAAATTACATTTTTAAAATATAATTAATGTCAATCTAGTTCATAGCACCTCTTGTTCAGAGTCTTGATTGCACCTCTTGTTCAGAGTCTGGATTATTCTGAAGTTGAACTAAGGCTTATTAAATTTTTTTGTCAAAATTAAATTTGCAATGAAAAAAATGTGCAATGTTTATTCCTTTCGTCTTGTTCTTCAAAAATGTCGCGTGTTCGTGAAGCCTTTTATCAACATCTGTTTTTCCTCTTATATTTTTAGGAGTTTTTCACACTACGTACATTATGAATGAATAATAAATTCCATTCTCTCCACTCCATGTTCAGGGGAAGACGCTGATCTCAGCCGAGTCCTCTCCACCAAAAACGAGCAGTATATGAGTTCCAAGGAATGGTTGGAGATCTATGGACTGGATGCTAGGGGTCTTGGACTCTATGACGTCTTGTCAGGGGTGGCCTTCAAACATACGGACGGCATCATTGACATCATGCACCCTCCTGCATCAGAATTCCAGACTGATGCTGTAGGTATTTAAGTTTTGTACAGGTTAGCGCATTAAAAAGTAACCTGCGCACTCATCAGAAGTTGACAGAGGAATTAATTATAATTCAAAAGGATCATTCCTCTTTGGACCTGCCCTACATAGACCAAGTGTTTGAATTCTCTCAAAGACAGAGGCATATTTACGTATACAAGGGTTACAAGTGGTTAATCAAAAAATATTTATTCATTGCTTTCAGCATTTAGAACCTTCAAGCTGTTTATAAGCTGGAATGTATTAGCACTTATGATAATGATGCCCTTTTTTAGCATTTTTGTCTTTGAACAGGATCTCAACAATTACACTAGTGCCTTAATTAATTTATATCATTTTGTTTCCTGTGAAGTCAGATGTGGACAATCATGAGAATGTAAATGGCACATTGCATTCTGTTCTCTGAAGAGGGCTTCTGCCCTTTAGGGAACAATAAATAAATCAAAAGAACAACAGTTCAAGCAAAGGTTAATGGCTTTATTTTTCTCAGATTGTATAGCTAAATGTGCTCATTTATTTTCCTTGTTGTAATTATTTTCACTGTTTGATTTGTTTCAGATTGTGAACCAAAAGCTGGTGAATGCCCGCTACTGTGAGAAGTTTCCAGTGGTGAGGTGGAAGGATGGGCGGGTTGTTCATGTCCAGGTGACGCCAGAAGTACACAGGGGCTATGAAGAAAAAGTGCAGGTGGCCCTTAACAAAATCCAGCAAAGGTTTGACTTTTAAAGCTTTCTTATGTCAGTTTCTTTTTGCATTATTCCTGCTTATCTGGTGTCATTCCCTGTTCATGAGTTCCTGAGAGAAGAGTAGCTTTGGTGTTAACTAATGGTTATGAAAAGATCACCATGTAAATTTGATAAGCCAATGTGAAGATTATGCATTTCACTTTCCAATAGCCGTAAATCATTATCTACAAACAACTGTTAAGCCATGGATTTTTATGTAACATTTTCCCTGCCAAGAAAAGTCTAATCCACAGCCTCCTTAGTCCCACTTAAAGAGAGAAAACTCCACAAAGATTACCACAAAATTCTGATAGAAATTATATTTATTATAAATTGTCATATTATAAATGGAATGAACATTAGATTATTAACTGCTATCATCTGTAAAATTTGATGCTAGGCAGCAGTGGAAGCAAAACAAACATGCAATTTAAAGACCTGTTCAAAATCTGGGGCTATCAGGCACATCAGTTGGGTAACACAGCAAGAAATGAATATGAACTTGAAGGGATTGCTATTATGTTTCAGTTTTCTAATGTGGTGATAATAGAATTTGTTTTTCTCAGCAACTACCTCAGCACAATTACAGTTCATTGTCTTAACATTTGCAGAATTGACTGGCTGAACCAGGGCAGTCGTTCACTATTTGGAACAGTAGTTGAGGATCAGGTTTACATTCTTATTGATACCTCGGCCTCCATGCAACCTAGCCTGGGCTTTGTGAAGCAGAAGCTGTTTGTGTTGATGCAGGTGGGTGGAGTTTCACTGCAAGAAATGATAGACCTCAATAACAAAGCCCCTATAATGTTAAAGTCGCTATGTGGGGGCAACACATTTTTAAAGAATGGCTTGGCGGCATAGCAGGACCAAATGGGCATGATGCTGGATACTAAATCAAGAGCTTGAGGGTTCAATTTCTGCCATTTCAAGCTGTAGATACCTTGGGAAAGCCTTTAATTCATAGTTTCTTCCTTCCAGTCCAGCCGTCTTTCAAAAATGGGTATCCGGCAATTGGTAGAGAGAATGCCAGCATGATGACAACAACATTGTTTATTCCCTAGAGAGTTATGAAAGTTACTAATTGATCTGACTTGTTGGGATAAAAATAATGATCAACTGTAGTAGCAAGCTTTTTCCTATATACATGTCTTATAGACCATTTTATTATTATTATCATTACTATTATTATTATTTCCTATGTGAGACAGAGGGATTCTGCAAATTTATGAATTGCTGGGCTAACTACTGGAGAAAAATCCACATTTCTTTACGTTCCATTAATGCCCTTGACTGTTGGATTTCATAGCATTAACAAAAACTTTATGGATAATAACTTTACAGGAGCAACTGCGGCACAAAAAGAAATTCAACATCATAGCTTTCAACTCAAAAGCCATAGCATGGAAAGATCGACTGGTGGACGTATCTGAGCGCTCACTGCAAAGTGCTTGGTCCTGGGTTCAAAACTTGTCATGCTGGGGCTCCACCAACACTTACGCAGCCATCCAGATGGCCATGGCTGACCCACAGATACAGGCTGTTTATCTTTTGACTGATGGAAGACCGGATCAGGCAAGTACTTATTCAAAAGTTAATCTAATTCACATTCTGAGTCTCTTGTTTGTATCAACAATTGAAATTTTGCAACTAGCAGCAGGGATAGTTACTGTCTACCATGTGCAATGTCTAGTATCGTTATGAATCAGAAATTTTAGTAAAAGAAGCCCTCTGCTTGATAGTCACTTCAAAGGAGCTTGGAAAGAGTTGTGATTAAAAGAAACAGAAAAAGTATGATATGTGTAATTTGAAAATGTCACAACTAAGTGAATTATAATTAAGATAAGAGCTCTGATTTTATTTTAGAGTGAGAAGTTTGCCTGGAAAATTCATAATCTTGAAACTGTAATGAAACAGTATGATAATACCCATCTGTTGTGGATTTTCACAAGTTTCATTGCAGGTTGCAGAAACATGAAAATGTTTAGGTTAAATTTACCTGAAGGTGATTGGACATTATCACTTTTCTGCTCCATCTCATATTGTTTGATATTGCTTATAAATATACATGTAACTGCTTGAATAAATGTGCTGTATCGTAATTTAATATTGTGACCTCCCAGCTGAATTTAAAATTTATTTCCTTATCTTTCCCGGCAGCCACCCAAGTCCATCATTGCCCAGGTCCAAATGCAGAAGAAAATCCCCATCCATACCATTTCTTTCAACTGTAATGACAGTGAGGCCAATTACTTCCTCTATGAGCTGGCCGAGGCCACAGATGGGCGTTACCATTACTTTTCAGAGGCGGGGCCACCTGTCGATCAACCAGAGGCCTGGGAGGTAAAGGACTTGTTTGATATCTTTTATTTTTTATCAATATCCACTCACATACAGTCATAGATATAGGATATAGTTGTGGAGAGGTATTGGATATAATTTTAGAGGGGTATAGGAAATAGTTTTGCAGGAGTATAGGGTATGGGTTTAGAGGGGTGTAGGATAGTTTTAGAGGGGTATAAGATATAGTTTTGGAGGGGTAATGATGAAGGAGGGAATATTATGGAAATCTACAAGGTTTATTACCCTCTGTATGTGACAAAGCAAAAGCGCTTGGTTGATTCATCACCATGCCGACTTGCAAGGGCAGAAACAATTGCGTGACAAACTGAATTAATTAAAACTTTTAGATGTGCTCGTGCTGATTTCTTTCAAATAAACATCCATCAGTCACATGGATCTACTTCATTTTGTTCTTAGAAGGAAAAATTATAATTTATTTTATTTTCACAATAACCTATGAAATGAGATGTGATAGATGTCTAACTTACACTAAGAATTGCTACCACCATTGATATTGTGATATAGTTAACAATGGACATCGCAATAGTTTTGTGATTGTCACAGGTTTTGCACTGACATATTGGTGGCAATCAAACAAAGATATTATTTTTCTCATGATGCCTATGTTGACAGAAGTCTTGAATGAACATTTTTTAAAAAAAAAATAAAACATTACCAGAGTATGGATATCAGACTGCTGAAAGATGAAATGAAACGTGGTTTGGAAAATCTGGACAAGCTGGCTGACCTGAGAGATGAATGTACCAGTTTGGCCTGGAAGAGAGAGGCTGAGAGCCTGAGGGAAAGCATTAACTCTGCAAGGTATGTGACACCCTCTTTGATTGTCTGTGTGTCTTTAGTCATGGTGTTCAGTCATGTAGCAAAAGGTAGAGAGGCATATGAGGGGACATAATGGTTGTTAATGGGATATGCATGAAGTGAGAATTCACCACATCGAAACACAGTTCTAACATCTCGCAGCAAAAGAACCTATTTTGCCAAGACTATGTCTACAAAAACTGAAGAGTTTTGTATGACATAGCTCTTTGCAACAACAAAGTTCTTACCTTAGTTCCATAACTTTTATCTAAAGGCATTTGCAGAGTCACGTAAATATTTTGCCAGGAACAAGTATTGATATGCAGATCATGGAGATACAAAAAAATTGATATTGTAGGAAGACCATGATAAATTCTTTTGTCACAAAACAGTTATTAAAACAGATATCTGAGATGATGAGTAGTGGACAGTGTTGACATTTAAAAAAACAAGGCCAGTGACAACTGACTCTACGTAAACTTAACAAACTGAATAGTTTATCAGAGCTTTACTTTGATTGATTTTACTGTGTGTTTCCATGTGTAACCATGCTACTGAAATGTAGTTTTATACACCTATACATAACAGAATTAGATATGCAGGGAATCTGATTTTATACCCATTTCACGTGTGTGCTTACTTTACAGAGAGAGTAAAGAAAGTCTTCGCAAATCAGCCATGCCACCTCTGGACTCAAAAGATCTCTACAGACCTGATACCCCTCCACGACCTCCCAGCACAACACCTCCTCCTCGCCCATCTAGTGCCCCGCCTAGTCGATCTCCAATACCAGCAGCCAGCCCACGCTATGTCCCCACCCCTCCACCCAATCGTCCGAGCTCTGCCCATGGCAGCAGGTTAAGAGGCAGTGGAGGTCTACCCACAAGATTACCTTCCCATTCCAAATCAGCCAAGGTCTCAATAGGAAGAAAACCTCTTGTGGCAGGTTTGTCTTATGTATAGCAGCCATTTTCATTGTAATATGCTCATCATTTTGAATGCTGCCACATCTTTTGATCACCTGGCAAACGCTGAAATCTCTTCATGTATGTGTGCCATGTGTTATCACTGACTCACACAGCTTACTGCACGTAAGTTATGCCATGTTTGTGCAGAAAATGCTGAAAATATTTGGGTCAAAATCTTTACAGCTTTAGAACATGCAGACATTTCTTTTGAATGAGACTAACTCAGTGTAATGGCACAATAATTATCAGCTATTTAATTTCCTAGGACTATCGCTGTAAAGCAAGTCATAAGGTCACATCTCATTATGACGACTTGTATGAGACTCCCTGGCTTAATGCTTTCCCAATGTGTTCTTCCTACAGGACACACAAGGACCAGCCTTCTTCGCACACTCAACAGCAGTGGTAGATTTTCTCCCAACGAATGGTTGCTGCCGGAGACCAAGAGCCTGTTCCAACTGCAGGCAGAGAGGCAGAAAGAGATTGCTGAGCGTAAGTATGCAGTTATGTGAATTTTATTATTATGGGGACAAAGACAGGAGACAGGACTCGGGACTCTTCGGAAGGTGGATTAAGGTTTATTTATAGAGAAGGAGAGCTGAAGTTTCAGGACAAAAGCAAAAATAGTTCAAAGGAAGCCTGTCTTTTCAACAGTTTTCCTCAGATCAGAGGCAGAGAAGCAAAAGGGACACAGGTAAAATTAGCACTTTTATAGTGCAAGAGGCAAGACTTTCATGTGTACTCTTCTGCACTTTGTTTGGTGGAGCCAAGCTTTGTTGTGCATGATTTGTATAGACTACATTGTTTTTGTTGTTGTAACTTCATCTAATTCAGCATTGTGGCACATAATTGTGTCAAGATATTGTAGGCAAAACTCCCCTCATAGGATAGTTAGTTCCATCTCTCTAAACAACCCAACATTAGAAACCGGTGTACATGTATAATATGAATTCAGAATATTACATAATAGTTTATTGACTAGTTGTGCGATAAATGATTATATTTGTATAGAGAAGTTCTAACAGTGTTATGATTTGTACATAGTATGAAATATTTAGTCTGTGAAATAGACAACTAGCAGTAAGACATGACAAAACTTCTACTCCATCAAGTTCATTTTTATTGTTATACCAAGACATGTATGATTCAGCTGTTTGGAGTAAACATTTTTATAATGTCGTCAGCATTTTCCAGCAGGATAAAGCTCTGCCAACATATGATATATACTAATTTTCTCTCTGAATAATCAAATTTGTCCACAGGGGACAGGAGTTTATATATGATCCACTGATTAAGAGTCTGCGTCATGTGACAGAATCATTTTATTGGGTATTCTCTCATCCACCATGAAAGCTATATTGCATTTCTGTGAGCTCGGGAAAATTTAAAAGCTACCGTATGTGCGAAAAGAGATAGAATGCAAGATACCACAGTCCAGTTGTGTATGCCATGTAATTGCTTTACCTAGGTACAAGCAATGAGTTTTTGCATTTGTTATTGAAATGCATCTATAAATAATAGTTACCAGATTCTGTGGACAAGTAAGCTTTAGGTGTTCTTTTTGGGCATATTCTTTCCTATAATATATATTTTCTCCTACATTTTCAGCTGACAGAGGTAAGGCTTTTGGATAAAACTGAAATGCTTTCCAAAGACTTCAGAAAACAAAAGAAAGACACACCTTATCCTTGTTTCACATTTCAGTCCTTAAGTTCTTCCTCGGTGTTGGTTCTGTATTTGTTTTGCAGTGCAGCAGAATAATATTGGATCATGAGACTTTCAGATTGGAATTAGACTGCATATTCTCTGATTTCTTTTGGGATGATTTATTGATATGTGATCAACGTTTTATGGGAAGGTCTGATCTGGAATTAGAGGTAGACTACATTTAATAATGTGGCTTAGATCATTGCCAAACACTGAGCTAAATACACTGCTCAGCATTAATAATAAAAATAATAATAATAATAATAAGACATAGCTTGTTTATAGCGCTCATCCCTGTAGATACAGGCTCTGAGCGCTTTACATAGAGAAGTAAATAAGATTATATAATATTCAGCTCACACACCCTAGCATTCTACACTCTCTACACATTTACTGCAATATAGATGTAAAAAAAAAAAACAACCAAATTTCCCATGGTGCAATATCAAACTATGTTTGGCTTGCTGGCCCAATGTCATTTAAATACGTAAGCATTTCTGAGTCTATATCTGTTGCACATATTTTTGTTTCTATTCGCATACCTGCCAACAAACAAGTTTGAAATGTTATGATCTTTCCATCCATCATTTTGTTTTTCTTTCATCATCAGTAATCTGCATTTGCTTTGCCAGTGCCAATGCCAATTCCACCCATTTCTCTCCTGACTATGCTAGTCTTACAGATGCTCCTTTGCATCAGCCTACAACCTGCAACTGACACGAATCACAACATACTTTGTCACTGATGCACCAGTACAAACAAATTTATTCCAGATTTGTACATCTGGAGTCCAGAAATGTTAAATGAATTTTGGCTTTTTGCAAACACTTATGTCCTTTTCCACTGTATTTTTGGAATCTTGGATATGACTTGGATTCAGTACTGAAACACAGTCAAGTTCAAATCTCTCATGGCACATACAGACAATATGCAAACATGTACATTTTGCTGCAAAAGAAAACCAGGTGAATATGAGCCTTTGAAACATTGTTTTGATATATTTGTGGTCTTCTGGAAACTATTGTAGTTAAGTGAAAATTGTGAATAAGCAGATTGTGAACAAATAGATTTACTGTAACTGTACTACAGCTCTGCTGCACTGCATCATCATTCTTTCAGGGACTTTGGTTCTCCATTGCTTTCCATGGCTGATTTTGGTGTCTGCTACATTTTATTTGTGTTTCTTTTCACTTTGTCACTGTCCATACATGATACTGTATTTTTTTTTCTTGATTTTGTGCCTTTTTCTTCTCTTCCAGTCTTTGAGCGCCTTCACATGTCACCTAGAATAAATTATGAATTTCTCAAGAAGATGGGTATATCTATATAAATATACACATTTGCTAGAGTGGCTTATTATGGCATCAGTGCTGCCATTCTGTAGTGTTTTAATAGCTGATTTGCTTACAGCTGTAGACATCCATGACACAGCATGGGCAAAATAACTCAAGTAATGGCACCAAATATCTTGAGCTGTAGCCTAAACCTATCTGACAGGTTATGAAAGAATATTTTTTTTACTTGGCCAAGAAGTAAAATCACTGAGATATGAAGCTCCTGAATTTGAAAAAAAACAACATATGTAAACCAGTGGTAAGGAAAGGAGTGCAGACAGGCTGGGAATTACTTCTCTGTGTGCTTGAGAGCTCTGGTTGTCAATCCCATGCAGGCCGGACAAGATACAGTTTTTGTTAAGGCAAAGAAAGGAGCTAGCTCTCTTCACTTTCAGTTGAAGTTAATACTTCAACCAACCGATAACACAAAAAAAGACTTATCTCTCGTTGAAACTATTGGTTTTGAAGTTTGTATAATTATTAGCTCCTTCTTTTGTCTCAAGTTCCGCACAACAAAGGATGCCAACCCAGAAATTTTCAGGGGATGGTTCACTAAATAGCCAGGCCTGCCCACATATACACATATTTCACATTGTGAATATTTATTTTGGTAAGGGTAGAGTGCTATCCCTCAGATTAGCCAGTCCCAACATAAAACTATACATCTTGCTGGGTCTAAACAATGCATGCCTAGCCCAAACATCACATAACTGCAGAGAAAGGCACAGTCTTAAGTCACAAGAGAGTTGAGGATATTTGATTAAATCTTCAGATTTAGAATGTTCATTAAATCCTGCATGTTTTGGAGTTAATTCAAAGAATGGAGGCTACAATGTTTTTGTAATCCAATCAGAGTGAAGGGACAACTACATAACTTAAGCCAAATAGCCCTTTTCCCGGATAGTGCCTTTCTCCTCTGAACATCATTATTGTCACTAACATGAAAGAGACACTAAACTTGAATTGGTGGCAGATGTATCATATTTTGTGGAATTAAGTTTATCCTTATATATCCATAATATGTGGGGGTAAATATATATATAACTACCATTCTCACAGCTTTCTTTTCAAATGACATGAAGGAAACCCTGTCCAGAATTTTGCACAGGAGTAGGGGCTGCAACTAGGTTAAGATACCAAGATGGTAACATTTCATGCATCGGTGCTAACTGAAGCATATTTATCATACGTCATAATAACTGCTGTCTGTAAGAGTGAAAAACAAATATAAATGTAATGCTTACATAAGTTCATTAAATTTCTTTGTAACCACACACACAAGGAAATGACAGCAAACCATTTTCTTAATCTATGCTAGGAACAAATTTAGAAGTTTAACATATTTAGCTAGTGCATAATTTGTAGACAGAAACAATATAGTCTACCTGTGATTATATTATATTATCCATTAAATGTAGAGCTACCTGAAAATGTAAGATGTTCTTGATAACATACATTTTTTTTAAAGAAAATACCAAGCAGTGCAACATATAACAGTACAGATTTGCTCACCAGCAGACTTTTCCTATGGAAATTTTCTCTTTATTTGTGACCTGAAATCAGGTTATTTCAGTAAAATGTCTTCAGTGAAGCAAGTCTTGTAACAAACAAGAATGTCACCAGCCCCTTTTAAATATTTACTCTTACATGTCACATCACAATCTCATGAAGGCTGATACTATGTTAACTATACTGTATTTGTCACTCTTTGTTGTGCAAAAAATCACCAGATCTGTGTGATAATTTTGATGTATTGCTCATACTATCCAAATTTACTTTAATAATGTGTTTTTTTCAGACAAATAATTGTATATGCATGTATGCCAAACAAGATCGTGTGTATATACAGCATGAGATATATATAATTATCATGGTTTTGGGGTTTACTGTTTTCTATGAAAATGTTCTTCATGTAAGAATAGTTTTTTGTTGGTGTTGGTCCCTGGTGGTGGTTTCATAATTAAGAAAGCAAAGCTATGTGTAAATTACTTTTAAAATATATTCTGCTGTCACTGTAACCCATATGCACTTTTTTCCATGCATCAGCTGTCAAATACTGTTTGCTCTAAGACATGCACAAAATTTGTATATGTGACAATAAGATACAGTGTATTTTGTAGCTGCTTGAATTTGATTCAATTTAAACTTCTTTGATGAATTGTGAGTGCAGCAAACCAGGTGTAAAGAAAAGAAATTGGTGCTGGTAATTTGGTATAATCCAAGTTAAAATAACATAATTATTTAGGTCTATTTGGCTATGATTGGTGATCATCTNGGCTGCAACTAGGTTAAGGTACCAAGATGGTAACATTTCATGCATCGGTGCTACCTGAAGCTTATTTATCAAAAATAATAACTGCTATCTGTAAGAGTGAAAAACAAATATAAATGTAATGTTTACATAAGTTCATTAAATTTCTTTGTAACCACACACGCAAGGAAATGACAGCAAACCATTTCCTGAATCTATGCTAGAAACAAATTTAGAAGTTTAACATATTTAGCTAGTGCATAATTTGTAGACAAAAACAATATAGTCTACCTGTGATTATATTATATTATCCATTAAATGTAGAGCTACCTGAAAATGTAAGATGTTCTTGATAACATACATTTTTTTTTTTAAAGAAAATACTAAGCAGTGCAACATATAACAATACAGATTTGCTCACTAGCAGACTTTTCCTATGGAACTTTTCTCTTTATTTGTGACCTGAAATCAGATTATTTCAGTAAAATGTCTTCAGTGAAGCAAGTCTTGTAACAGAAAAGAATGTCACCAGCCCCTTTTAAATATTTGCTCTTACATGTCACATCACAATCTCATAAAGGCTGACACTATGTTAACCATACTGTATTTGTCACTCTTTGTTATGCAAAAAATCACCAGATCTATGTGATAATTTTGATGTATCGCTCATACTATCCAAATTTACTTTAATAATGTGGTTTTTTTCAGGCAAATAATTGTATATGCACCTATGCCAAACAAGATCTTGTGTATATACAGCATAAGATATGTATAATTATCATGGTTTTGGAGTTTACTGTTTTCTGTGAAAATGTGCTTCATGTAAGAATGCTTTTTTGTTGGTGTTGGTCCCTGGTGGTGGTTTCATGAATAAGAAAGCAAAGTTATGTATAAATTACCTGTAAAATATATTCTATTCTCCTATAACCCATATGCACTTTTTTCCATGCATCAGCTGTCAAATATTGTTTGCTCTAAGACATGCACAAAATTTGTATATGTGACAATAAGATACAGTGAATTTTGTAGCTGCTTGAATTTGATTCAATTTAAACTTCTTTGATGAATTGTGAGTGCAGCACACCAGATGTAAAAAAAAGAAATTGGTGTTAGTAATTTGGTATAATCCAAGTTAAAATAACATATTCTTTACGTCTATTTGGCTATGATTGGTGATCATCTATGTTGTCTACAGTTTTGTTCCCGGACATATGACTTCCGCTGATGAGAGCTGCCACCATTAATTAAGATTAAAAATACTGTACTTCTGTATTTTGTGAAAAAGCTTTCCATTTCAACCAAACCTTAAGTGCCCTGAGGAATATTTATTGAAGCATGCCCTCATATTTTATTATGTTGATGTTGTTGCCGGGAATTTGACACATAAGAATCAGCGTGTAAATGAATTGTTATGCAGATAACTGTCTGAAGCTTTGATGTCCACAGGTTTCATCATTGTTGAAAGATAAGACCTCTGTTTTCAGTTTCAGTTTTCTTCAGACAATGGTAGAATGCCTGACGTTATTTTCTTTGCTGTTTTCCAGGGAAAGCGAAGAAGGAGCAACAGAGAAAAAAGAAAACAAAGAAGCTTGTGCAGTAAGTTATTCCATTACCCAATGATTGAATTGAGTAAAAATACTAAACGGAAAGAGCTGTCAGAGTTTGTGCGAATATTGATGAACATATGAAGAGGACTGCTTGCCTCGGTAACATCAGTGAATGAGGAGACTATGAAGCAGTAGTCTCTGGCAAGAAGAATGTATTTTGGGATAATGAGAATTAATAGTGTGGCTTGTTATTAAGTATTTCTTTTTTGCCCTGAAACAGACTTGGGAAAAGCAGATCACCTAACACAAAGGTTATGTTACTATAGAACCACAGTATTTGCTTACCAACCTGTAACTGGCCTTACTGTTAAAGAGGTTTATGGACAGATCAGGAAATCAATATCTCGAACTAAAGATTACCATCCTTAAGTTCACTACACACATTCCTGTTTCTTGTTCCATGACTGTTGGTGTTGATAGACTGATTAGCTGCAACAAAGCTCATTTCCAGTCTAAGAAAAAGGACAATGTACACCAGTTGTGTCACTGCTTCAACAAAATTTTCTTCTGATGGCGAAAGATGCATCAGCCAGTAAAAGCCTGTGTAACATACCATATCAGCCAGGCATATTCCTCTGACAGTAAAAAAAAGTAAAAAGCAAAAGTCATGATTGTTGGAGTTTGGCTTGTGTTGCCTGTATCATAATGCATGCCGAATAACCGAGAATGGTCTGTGGTTAATGATCTCCTTCATTTTAATGAGCAGTTGAAAATTAATGAAGTTTTCTTTAATTTGCTAGACTGAAACAGCTGGTCATGACTCAAAAAAGTTTGTTTTTTTTTTCTTTCAATCTGCACAGAGCAAGTCAGATGTCATCAAAGCAGTGGCTGGCCAAGCATGGACTGGTGGCCAAGAAATTGACCATTCTGGATGCCCTTGGGTCCACATTTGTCACACAGAAGCCAAAGTACATCTCCATCCTTGACAAATATGTCATGTCTAAAGTCTTTGATGAGGTAATAATATAATAATATTTTTATGTTTCCTTTGATGCATGATCAGGTGTGCCTGTTTAGAAAGGTAATGAGGGATAGGGGGAGGAGACATTTTGTGTTTTGCCATCTTGTGAGGGCTGTATCCATGATGTAGGTGTTCATCATGTTTCATCATGTTGCATTATAATGAGCGATATAATATAAAGCACTTTATATTCTATGGGATTTTGCAGGCTGTGTTTATCATCCTTGGTAGGTCATAGTTTGGCCCATGGACCAGTGGTTTTGCACCTCTGCTTTAAATTAATAAAGTTTTATCTTTTGCATTTCAGGGTTGCAATCTCATAGGCAACCTGACTTTTTTTTATTTCTCAACTTTTTTTAGTGTCTCTCATTTATGGAAGGTCATACTCTATGACCGAATTTGCATTAATTTTTCTGACAGTAGTCATGCTTGGTTGATAAGAAATCTATTTTGAACATTGCCTTGGCATCACTGAAACTAGTGATGGATATCTTAGACTGAGACCAGGAATATGAAAACCCCAAGAGAAATATCATATCACTCTTGGTCTAGCTTGGAACAGATCTGGTTGCGTTTCTTTCTGTGCTAGACTGCCCTCACATCATACGGTGAAATGTGTGCTTGTGGTTTACTGTTGCAGTAATAGTATAGGGCTTGTAGGCGTGTTCCAGGGCAAATGCCATCTCAATTTGAGCACATCTGTGGGTTGTGCGGAATCATCTGTCTCAATATATAAATAGCCATTGTGCCTGTTAGTTCTTAAGTTCAGAACTAGGGCTGAGTAATTTCAGTATTCTACATGTCATATCTGTTGCCGAGTTTTCTCAGCAGTTTTAATGTATACCTGCTGTCAAATCTCCTCAGGTTCTACCTATCGCTCACATCTCCAAGAACCAGAAGGTGCGACTTGTGAACCCTAATGGGGTCAACCTGAAGGAGTATGAAAACAAGGTCAAGGTCGCTATTGATAAGTACAGGAAGTGAGTAGATCAATTTTTTTAATACCTAATACCATCACTCACAAACAGTAGAGGTACTTTTTTCATTTCCATTTGTGTTTACATTCAATTGGTAGTTGGCTGTCATCTTGCGGGTGGAAGAGCTCTATTAGATTACATCAGATAAACATTAGCTGTTCACTTGTATCGAGGTTCATGCAAGCTTCATGTCTTTATCCTTCACTGTGCTTGGTTCCATAGAGTCACATGCTGTCACTAACAACAGATATGCTTTCAGAGGTAAATAACTGTGAGAACCTTATTTATTCAGTAGGATAACACAAAACTTGGTAGGGATGAAAACATGCTGAAAAGAAATGTAGTCTCTAAGCCCTTGTGATGGCAACTTATTACTTTCTGAACATATCAGATGTCTCAGTAATTTCATGTATTATTACAGCTTCTAAGGCCCTTTTTGTCTTTGCGGATAGTCTGAGTAATTTGTTCCTGCATTTGCGTAATGATGGCAAGAATTTTTATTTATTTTTCATTTACATATAAATTTCATTTTATTACTTTTCATCTATTTCAGGCGTCTGAACAATTTGGTGTGGGATGCATTGCCAGAGTCAGTCAAAGAGGAGTAAGTGAACTCTCATTGTTAAACTGTGGCTCTTGTATCATTGACAGAGATTGGGAAGAGAAATATGGTTTTCGCATAGACAAAGCTTCTTTCTCCTAAGGGTACATCACACAGTGTTTTAGTTTTAGCCTTTTTTGTGGCCACACACAATTGTATTATCATGAAGAAAGGTCTGATTTGCAGATTTTGTTTTTTGGCAAACTTTTTTATTGCAATTAAAGTTCATGTCTATTCATGAGTCATTTTCATTAGCATTGTCGAATTATCAAGGGAGGTTAGAACAAAAGAGATTACACATTAGTTTTTGAGTAAAGACAAAAATACGTTTAACTCTTAAGTTCTTATTTTGCGAAGCCATGGTCAATACTTAAACATCAGTATATGATACTATTTTCTTGTCTGTTATCCAGATTTGATTCAGATAAACCCATCCTATTTGAAGAAAACAGAGTGAAGATTCTCCTGCGCTTAGAGGAGGCAGACTGGCCAGTGAAAGAGCAAGATGTCCTTCTTCTGGCCGATGAAATAGCTCGTGGCGAGAAATTCCTTCGTCAGTCCCGAGCTCTCCGCAAAGCTGCAGCAGGAGAGGATGATGATGATGACAATGATAGCACTTTTGACCTGCCACCAGCTCCTTACAGTTATGGGTCACCCAGATCTGCCAGATCACAGAAGTCAGATGTTAGTCTAGAGAAGTCACACAAGTCAGATGACAGCCCGCCAAGGTCAAGGAAGTCAGAAGGCAGCCCACCAAGGTCAAGGAAGTCAGATGACAGTCCACCGAGGTCACGGAGATCAGAAGATAGCCCACCACGGTCACGTAAATCAGGCAGTAGTCCACCAAGATCAGTGAAATCTGACATTGATAACGAGGTCAGTGACGAAGATTGAAATGTTTGTTGTGTCTCTGCAGATGTCAAAAGTGGCCTATTTTTTTCTCTGATTGTTTATTTAAGCAAGAAACAAAATATGTCACAAACATGCTTAGAAATGCACAATAATAATGAATTTATTCCGTCCCAGTGTAACTAAGGTGTTACAATACCACTTAAGACAATTTTTAATTCCTTTTATATTATTCATATTTTATTTTAAGCTATTGTATAAGCCAAAGAATCGTGATAACAGCATTATTCTTTACTGGTTCATTATTGTTGTTAATGTCATTTCCTCTTTCTGCTTTATTTATTTCAAAGAATGTATGCAAACAGCATTACTATCTACTAGTTCATAAGATTAGTGTTTTATGTCCGTTCTGTATCATTACTTTGAGCTCTTTACAGTGGCAATAACATTGAGCCTTCTAGTCCCCCAGTAACATTAAAACCACCAAGAAAGTTACATGAATTTCTTACACTCACATATGCACTGTGCAACACTTTCATGTGCATTTTTAGACAAAGCCAAGTGCCTCAATTCAGTTGACACATACCATGGCTATATCACTTTTGTTAGATTGCTAGATGCAAATATCAGTCAAGGGGAAATAATGCTGAATTTGTTGAGTGCCAGATCGCGGAAGACAACCTAAGTTGTGAAAACCAACCCTATCTAAGTCAAAATCACCCACAGCTTATATAGCTATAACCACTATAAGGGTTAAAATAATGCTTACCACACTTCCACACTTTGTCTATTTTGTCAAAGTTTCTTTTATCAAGTGATTGTTGAAAATGGCTCACACATGAGGTTTACATTTCTCCTCTGACTCTTGTTTCATCCAGAATCTCAGGTTATCACTAGAGATGACCAGATACATATATTGATTCTGACAATCTGCACTTTTTATTAATTTGAGCAATTATAGCTCCATATTCCATAGGAGAGAATTCTGTTTCTGAACACAGCATGACTTTCTGTGTTAAGATCTCATCTCCGGATCCATAATTGTTCATTGAAACATTATCAAAGACGTATTTTAAATTGCTTTTTGACTCAAGTGTGAGTCTTATTTTCAGGAATTACTTAGAGCAAGCCTGTACTGCTTCACACATAATGTGGTTTGTTCTTGGTGTACACTGTGATTTTTTTACACTTTGAATAGGACAAGGAAATGTTGATATTTTTCTATCAAGATTATTTGTTCAGAATCTATCCAGATTCATTTCAGAATGAAAATTATAAAACAGAAATTTTGTCAATATCAGATCATTTCTATACATACTTTGTTATTGTTAATACATTTTTATTGATGCACATCAGTAGTGAATGTAAGCTTTAAGGCTAGTCAAAACCCTACAGTATTCTTTTGGTTCATTTCTCCCTGGTTTATTATGAGATACAAGTCTGTGTACTATCAAGATGAGTGGGGAGAAAACATTGGTGTAAGTATATGATAGAAATGCACACATTCCATGGAATTTATGTAAATCGTTGGGCTGGGCATTGGAATGACCTTTTTATTTTATGAAACATAAGAATAATTCTCATGATTGTTGAGAAAAAGGCAAGACTGAGAAGTTTATTCTAGTTAGTTCACTTTACAGATCATATTTGTTGTCATGCAGCTGTAGTTGTGGTGCAATGTCATGGAAATAGGTTAATAATTTGTGACAGAGCATTCAGTTATTAGCTGAGAAGATGAGGGTGGACAGCCGAAACTGTTGAGTGGTACACACCATTCAAAAGATGAGATAGTATGAGTTTATCTCCCCTGGGAGAAATGGTAGATGTGATACTGTGGACAGCACATTCAAATTTCGAACTGTTTCCAAAGCTGGAAAGGATTATGAATGTGTTCCACTTGTAGTGAATATTCTGCTTATATTTTACTGTATTATTGCCTGCCACTACTGTGCACAACTCATTCACCACTTTTTCTTTTTCGACCGCCACGTGGTGAGTGCACATAGAATCCAGGCTAGCTTAGCTCGGTTCTGTGATATTTTTTGTCGAAATCAGCGGTGGAGTTACTCCAAAGTTTTCATTTCAGTAGTCATTTTAGTATAGTTTTCTCATTTGATGAGACTGGCAAAACACAGTGCACCATGGTCTGGTTATGTGTGCCCAGATGTTCTCAGAATAATAAATAAAGCTAGATCAGTCAGTGCCCACTGATAAGATTGATTTTTGTCTGACTGTTAGGAGAACCATTACAGTATGTTTATCCTGCAATCTAAAATCTAGAGGAAGTCGGGAGTGGACAAAGAAGGTCAGTCTGCAGTTTTGAATTTTTTTTTTTCTTGTTGGTATGAGAGACATTCCTGTGAACTATCCAGCAAGCCCAGAAGAATACATGTATATATACAATATTAACTATAGCACTTTAAATATAATTATTTGATATTCCCTTGCAAATACAGTATGCAGTCTCAATAAACAAGTGTCATTAAGAGTGTGCACACATTTACCCTGTGAAAGAATTTGACGAGATCAGTGTGGGCACTGCCTTTTTTCTTTAACAGTATTCATTTCACCATTATATGTAATTTTATTTCTTTGCAGCATTTCTATAATATAACTTTAAGTTTATATGTGAAGATTATATGTATTGTCAATTGTAATGGACTTTAAAGTCTCAGAGAGCAAAGCAGTTTGGCTGTGATATGAAACCAGAAACTTACAGAAATGATGCTCTTCATTTCTTCATGTTACAGTAAAGTCTATGTACTTTTATATTGTGCTGATTCACATAGAGAAATGTATTAATATGTGTAGAATTTTATGAAATTTACTAATGGTTTTTATTTATTTCCCTTAGTTATTCCTGTTTACTATTTTCATTTAACCAGAGCTTGAGTTACTTTTGTAGAAAACTGTACTGCTTTTTTATGAAGGGAAAGGGATACTGCTGTGTTCTATTTTAATGTTTTGACTTTCATTTTGTTTTCAAGAAAGATTTTTTGTCTGCGTTAATATTACTTTTCATTAATTTTTTTTTTTATGTTGTGACGTAGCATCATGTTTTAAGTGCTGCTATTTCTCTAACTGCTAATTCTCTTTAGTAAATCATTATCATCAATAAAGATAACAAGTAGTCTATTCTAAAAATGGCGTCATTGTTGAAATTTGTTGGAGCTTAAAGATTTTTTTGATTATAATTTTGTTTCTTTAGTGCAGAAAAGCAGATTACGAAATTTAGATTTCAATAGTGGCTTTATTTTCTTTCCCTTCATTTTGAATGAGATAGGTGTGTATTATGTATTCTCTGCTAACCCAGCATACATGTCCTTGTGTATTGGACTCCACAGTGTATTTTTGCTGCAGCAAAAATTTTATACATATTTTCTGTGTCTGATAGGAGATATTTACCGTGCCTAAAACGGCTCTAGGAGAAAATAATAGTAAAATAGTAAATTTATCACTATTTGGAAGTGAAGAAAATATGGCCACTTTTGATTCTGTGTATGAATATGTGTTTATTATGTGTTTCTTTTGTCTCATCTTTCTGCTTATCACTGTCTCCTCTGCATCATTCCTTTTAGTCCACTTTGTGCATTTGCTGAAATAATATTTTAAGTCTTGATTTAACTCTTTGCATTTGAAGTTCCAACTTGCTTGAGTCTTAAACCTATCAGTACAACTAAAACACTTTACAGTATTAACTTCAAAGTTATTATGTACTGCAGTAGAGATGAAGGTAAGAGAGCTGAGGCATTATCTCCTCCCCACCCATCCTCCCCACCTTCTAAGCCTGTACCCTCTCTGTATCTCAGCTGCCTTCCATGACTAATGTATTTTTACACTGTGTGCTCTAATCTCATCCGAGCATAAATTGTAGCTCCCCAAGTGCCTCTTCCTTCCCCCTTCTCTCTCCCTTGATTATCCCATTGCTTTGCTATGACTTGTCTATTGTTCGTCTTTTGTGGTATTAGCCTGTGTCCACGGAGGAGGTTTACAAATTGTGATTGTTATTTTTGCATAATGTTGATGAGTATTTGGAAAGAGGGGGACTAAGATCTGTGATGATGATATTGATGATGATGATGATTATGATGATGATTGTGGTGATGATAAAGTTAGCTGCTGTTGCTAGCCTCAGGATGATAATAATCCGCTGCTGCTACTCTTGTTGCTCTTAATGATTACCATGAGGTGATGATGCAGGCATTACAAGAAGGTAATCCTATGATGCCTAAGCTGACATCTTGTGGCAGTGGCTCTTCCTGTTAACAGGTTAACGCACATAGACGCACTTAACTGTACTTAGACGAATAATGATCTTTGCTTGTAGCATGATACTCTGGTGTGTAGGGCAATAACTGACAGTTTTCTTGCAAGCGCACATTTAATTTAGGGTTAGGCCTTAATTCTGGTTATCAAACACTAACAATGATAATAAACCCCGTTGCCAAACGAATGCTTACCTTGTGTGTATAGATCTAAGGGGAGGTAGTCCAGTATACATGGGCATTATTTCGGGCAGTGAAGCGTTTTATCTCAGATCCCAACAGCCAGCATTGCAAGATTATAGCGTGCAAGACAGCGAATGAAATGTATATATAGTGTGCTTCTTTTTGCGCTAAGCCAAGGATTCTCAACCTGGAGTATATCGTCCTCTAGAGGTTCGCCATACGTGGAGGGATNTGTGCATGAGGAACACGGTTTATGTCTTGACAGTGGATTGTACTAATGTAATATTGTTTTGTAATGCATTATGTTGGCCTATGGCCTAATAAAACCTTTGATTAAACAAAATATGAGCACTGATAGACGCCCTACTTTAATATGGTCAGACCAGGCGTGAGATTTGTAGACACAGATAAGTGTTGTGACACGCAGAGGTACACGCCAACCAAGAATGGCTGAGAATCCTTGCGCGCTTCAGAGTATTCAGGAACGAACCATTCCATGGAGCTATCATGTACCAGGTTACATCGAATTAAATGTCAAGGTGCATTTTTACATAAAAATGTTCCTTTAACACAGATAAGGAAATAATTTATGAGTTAAAACCTGCCCAGCACTCCACAAATGCAGGCTGTGATTTAGTTTTTTGTAGTAGCTGATTGTACATTTCTCATGCACTTTTAGTCTCGTGTTAGAGAATTGCAGGCTTGCAGGCGTAAAATTTTGATTTATGCAAGAAGGGAATTGAGTGAGCCTCGTCAATTCCATGATTTATTTTCTTTTTTGTTTTGTTTTTGTGGATTTGGTGCACGCGACCAAATGAAAAAAAAAATCTGCTGTCAGAGGCAGAGGGGATGAGAGAGCAACTTGTCAGCTCGCGAACACAGAATTACAGGAAGGAAACCATGTCCCTCTGGTCGCAAGAGGTATGAGAAGTGACTAGGAAAATTTGCAGGAAGGCTTAAGAAGATGTCAGTCTAGTTCAACTGAACAGATAAAAACAGACTAATTTACAGCGATATCATCATCCGACCTTTGTCTCAGTATTGGCCCGTAGATGTTTCCCTGTTACCTGTTTGCAGTCTCTTGACAGCATGGGTCTAGTAGTAGGAACCTACCCAACTCACTTTGGAGAAGCATGGATCTTCAGTGATCCTGTAAGTCCAAAATTGGCCTGTTAGATCAGCGTTTTCGTCTCATCAGGGAGTTTGGTGTCATATTAAAAGAAGCGATAAATAGTCAAAGCATGGAATTGTTGCATGAGGAACTCCGAGTCATGAGCAAATGAAAATAATCACGTACCGGGTATTTATAAACCACAAACAATTCCAGATGGGATATTATGGTAAAGGGTGAAGTGCATGATTTATGCTACTAATCACTCACCGATTTAACATTGAGGCAAGAGCTGATTAAATCAGTCTGAGAAGATCTTTGAATGAGATCACCGCGAACCAGAAGGTTTAACGTTAACAATTATATGTCCGTGACGCTGCGCCCCTGGCAATATCATTCGCCGCTTCCATTTCACAAACTTATGTCATACGTTTCTGTCACTGGACAAATTGAACATGGCATAGCCATAACAACTAATGGCTTGTAAGCCCCTTCCTGGAGCCGATCATGTGGCCTAGATCAGACTGATTGGGCACACTTCTTGGGGAAAAGCGTGCCACATTCAAATATTTACACAATGGTCCTGATACTGATAAATAAATCTAATACTGTACTGCAAAATTTATTCTATGTAGGCCTACATGCATTGTAAAGCATATGGGTTGGGCATTGGACATGTAAGTTATGAAATCGTGCAGCGTCTCAAGTACGGATTAGGCTTAGCTTAATTGTGGGCCCATTTGACCCAGAATCGCGGTATAGTGTGGGTGTGATTAATGCCTTTAAATGGGCTGTATATCACGGTTGCGGGCATATCTGTTAAGGAGAGCGATCGTATATTCATACAGGGAGACTGTTAATGTCACCCTGAGTGTTCATAAGAGAACTCCAAACCCGAATGGAGAGTAAAGAAAGAAAGGACATACTGAGGAACAACAGTGTGGAGTGACTTGACCTGTTCCCAATTAACACTGCATATAAATCAGTGATTTATAATTTGACTTTTGTTGAATGTTTAGCCCTGAATGTTCCATTCTCGTACTCCCCCCCCCCCCCNCCCCCACACACACACTCTCTCAGATCATACTCTTAGTAAACCAAAATCCTAGCGGCAGATTTTCTGACAACTGACTCATTTGGCATGAATGATGCTGCTAGTACATATCTCTCCAAGCGTTGACATAGTTTGAGAACCCCCCGCCATTCTGTCACTGATTATTTTAACCGGTACTCAGGCAGCCTTGTTCTGAACAGTCTTCGATTCCTTGCGTGCACTCTGACCTTGTCCCTGTGTCCTTAGTGACTCCTTCATTCCCCAAAAAACTTCACCGCATAATCTCTTAGTTCCGCCTCTGGGCTGAAGCCAAAAGATCTGAGGCGATCAAGTCTCGGCTATTGATTGTACTGACAGACCGTCTGAAAGATTTATCCAGAGCCATGAGTTACTTAGCTCAGGACTTCTTGCATGGCATATGCCCTGTGTAAACTATGCAGGGGCGATTTAAGAGATCCATGTGTTTATGATGATGGTTACGGATTATTGACTAACCGACTTACTGAACAGCACTGATTGGATTAACCTATAGCCGTGCAAAGCCCAACCTTGTTATTGAGGGATCGTTGGAAAGTGGTGACCCTGATTACCCAGCATTCGGCTGCTTGTTTGATAATTTAATTCGGTGGTTTTTGTTTAGTTAATTTCTTAGAGGATATTGTGAGTTTATCTGAATTTTCTTCATGAGAGAGTGACTACTGGGAGTAAAGAGTGTTAGCTTTAAGCATCTGAAAACATCTAGTTTTGTGATATCGCCGGTATGAAAGTCCCAGTACTTTGGAGCTTTTCTTGTGCATAGTTATTTTGATGAAGGGTTGGAATGGTATGTCGAAATTCTTTTAAGGATTGAGAACCTAGATCTTCAAATTTGATAGGTTGTTTTTTTTGTGTGTGTATATTATTTTTGTTTAAACTAGATTAAATAGGGATTTAAGCAATCCTATGCATTAACTGCACGGTCACCATATCTTGGACGCCGCTGTATTTCTTACTCATACTATCCTCTCTTCAATTGTCCAAATTCTCTTTGGTTAATGTCATCACCCTCTCTTTCTTTTACTTTTTTTTTCCTTCCAGCTCTTAGGTGCACTTTTTTTCCCTCTTTACTTCGCCCTTTGTATGTGCTGTGCGGCTTTCTCATACTCTTTGCCTTCCTGTATCATGTCATTCTCCTGTTTGTTTCCTCCGTTGCGCTCTCTCTCTCTCTCTATCTATCTATCTATCTATCTATCTATCTATCTATCTATCTATCTATCTATCTATCTATCTATCTATCTATCTGTCTGTCTGTCTGTCTGTCTGTCTGTCTGTCTGTCTGTCTGTCTGTCTGTCTGTCTGTCTGTCTGCCTGCCTGCCTGCCTGCCTGCCTGCCTGCCTGCCTGTCTGTCTGTCTGTCTGTCTGTCCGTCCGTCCGTCCGTCCGTCCACCTATCTATCTATCTATCTATCTATCTATCTATCTATCTATCTATCTATCTATCTCTATCTCTATCTCTCGCTCCCTCCCTCAAAACTGATATGAAAATTCTACACAACCAGCAAGCCACAATAAGGCCGTAATTGTACGGATGTGCCGTAAAACCGGAACTCAAATATACAACAAACAGTCTCTTTTTTCGTCATTTGATCATCCAAGCCTATCATCTCTCCCTTCTCCATCTTCTTTTTCCACCAAATCACTGTCCTTCATCAACCAGACTGCCTAGTCATTCTCCTCTTACTTCCTAAAATTGGCGGACTCTTCCACCCTTCCTCCTCTGCCTCCATTTAGGATTGAACATTCAACAAAGGACAAATTGTAAATCGCTGATTTAAATGCAGTGATAACTGAAAACAGTTCTGACTAGTCCATATGGTTATTTTTCAGCGTTCTTTCCTCTGTCTGTCAGTTCTAGTTTATCCGAATAAAAATCGAGTGTGTCCCTTTACTTTCCTTCTGTATCTGCGTTGTGTTTTCTTTTCAAACAAAACGAAAGACACGCTTACAGGAAGTGTTTAATGGAATCTATTAAGACTGTGTTGTAATTCAGTCAAGAGTCTATTGTACACCTCCTTCCCCCACCATCCAGACACAAACAACCCACGTCACTTTTCTGTTCACCTCAGATTACGAGTTCACTGAATGTCTCCACCATTCGTTAGGCGGTGCTTTATAGCATTTCGGCAATAACTGTCACTGTGTAAAGCCAGGGTATCCCGGTTTTCAGATGATTAATCTGCAGAAAAATGAATAGAGTGCTTTCACCGAGGGATCTGCAGCTTGGCCATAGCGAAATGCTGACTACAGACTCGTTAATCATGAATCCAGCACCATACAGTGCGTCCACCACGACGCTGGTGGTGCTAGATGACAAACACTACAAGAAGGCGTATAGAACCGAAAAACACAGAGAGGATAGCAAGCTGACTTATATTGATCTTGGCTTGGAGTCTATGGAAACAATATTCAGTCCGCGCTCGAACAATGGGAAATACAGCCATCGACATAAATCTCCAAGAAAGTCATTCAGAAACTATAAAGGGAGAACAAGAGAAGGCAGCCCCGAGAGCTGTCGCGAGCACCATGAAACACCGAGACGCACCGGACACACCTGTGTGGAGGACGAGATGCACATCGAGATGCGCAAATGTAAAAAGCGGGAGTGCAGTGTTTGCAAACCCAAGATGGCGGATTACTTTGACCTAGAGAAAAGTGTTGATCCTGTGCTGTTTGTGAGGTGGGAGGTGAAGAGGACACGGAATAATGGCGTATCGTTACAGAAAGTCAACTACAAAATAAATGTAGGTAGTCTAGATTTCTTGGGTAAGTTTTCTTTCTGCATACGGTGCCTCAGCTCAAGAGTCCTACCCCCACCCCCTCCTACCCCCGAGAAACATACAAAGTAACAAAACTACCAGTCCTTTTTTTTTTCATCTTTGCTATCTCCTTACTCAGATGAAAGGAGACGTCATCACATTCATTATGCGGACTTATTGGCGCAATGATTTTTTTTTATAATGGTATGCATTTATGCTTTATTTAACTTTATATTTGATTGTTTTGTAGATAATGCTGAATGATGATGATGTGATGGTTTTCACTATGTGGTTCGTAAGGAGTATGTACAAAAGCAGTGATGGTGACTAAGACTTTCTACTCTGCAACTTTACAAGTGGCTGATTTATTTTGTGGCAAAAACGATGGTAATAGTGATGATGATGAGGATGATGATAAAAGTTATGTTGATCTTATTGTAGTAATGATGGTTATGGGGTCGGCTTCTCAGATAAATTTTGTCGGGAATGATGGTTTGGGACGTGATTAGTGGTGAAGCAATTGTTGCTACTGCTAGTCCTAGTCAGATATCTGCAGAACTCTGAAAGTAGTAAAGTCATTGATTTCAAATCTTTACCCCTTTCAACATCTTTACATTTCAGCATTTTCTAGATGAAAGTTACTAAATCGTAATGCCAGATTAGGTTATGACTACCACTATGGTTTTTAGATCTTTCAACTTTCTATACATCTTTTGCACCATGGGTTTTTTTCTGCTGGCCAATGTTTGTCTCAGGTTAGCTTGGGAGTTAACAATAGAGCAGTTTGTATTCTGTGTTTTTTTAATGGAACTGACCACAAGGATTCATCTTCTCCGACACTATATTTTCTGTACATGTGTTGCATAAGTCTGTTGTGTCCAGATCTCTGTCAAATATTTGTATTTAACAATTGGAATTTTCTGATTATGCATTTGACCATTTCTTCACTTAACAGGGACTAGGCCAGGTTATTCGCTCTGTCGATAAGTCTTCCAAAGGCAAAGTGAAGGAGAGCAAAGATATCATCAAATCTAAAGTCCGCATTAAACTGGACACTCTTAAGGGTCAAAGTGTGATTGCTAGGAGGGATCAAGACGGCCTTTATTACCCAGGTGAGTGTGAACTGTTTAAGAGATTGTAGAAAGAGGTTATTTCAGAAGAACAGTTGGCATTTGCAAAAGTAGACTTTATTTTTTTACTGGAAAAAGTGTCTACAGTAGAACTCACTCAGTACGATAGCACTTTACCCAAAATCCCTGTCCAAAAGCCTCTTTCATTGAAAGTAAAATTTTATGATTAACTCGAGACATAATGACTTTCCGGGAACCTTTGATAACATGATGAATGATGCGCTTATGAGAGAAAAAAATAAAAATATGACAGGTTGAGGGCTGCTGCAACAATTTTTTCTGCCCATGTCCATTGGTGGTATGACACATGGAGATTAGATCTCACTACTGATGAATATTGCATCAAATAAAGGTAATGATAACGTATGTCAATCCCTAATAAGACAAAGGTCTAGAACCATTCAAAGCCATTGAAGCCGTCACCTGCAAACAGAGCCATATGACATTTTCTTTGATAATTTCTATTACATCATAATTTTACCACAGTGCTTCAGTATGTTAATTTACTGTGATTTATATTTTTATTCAAGCCTTGTGACACGAGGTCATTCCATTGAAATGTGAAATCTGGTGAAAATCTGGTGAAATAACAGCAGTCAAAAGAGTAGAAAACTTCTTGTGAGTATTTTTCATTATTAGGAAATGAGAAAGGCATAGGTCTAAGCTGCTGTTTTTTAATTTTCAGCTGTGGTGGTTCGGTGTCCTGACCCGAGACATGCTATTGTCAAGTATGGAGAGGGAGACGAGGCTACTGTTCTCACCCGCAGTGTTCTCCCTATTGGAGGAGCTGTGTCTCGTCCACCTCTTTCAGTAAGTTACTATCATCGGCATGGCTGTATAACCATGATAAGGGGGCATGGGTCAACATATGGCACCAGGCCCCTCTTTGATTGAAAAGTGACATGGGGCCCATTGGTCCTGAAAGGTACAGGATATGCTGCAGTTTCACTAGTTGCATTCTGGTAAATCCGGCTCTAATCTTCAGAAACTGTGGTCGTCATCATCAGCATCATCATCATCACCACAGCATAGCTGGAGGAAGAAGACAGAAGTGTAAATCTTCGGGTATCACCTTCTTTTCTTGACCTTTTTTTATGACGCATAACATGTTGTGGTCATAGTAATCTTAGTGATAATTGTGGCGGGCCATTCCACTGTATTGGATTTATCCTTTTACCTCTGTTGTAGTGACATTAAGGACAATTCCACTGTAAATTGTCAGGAATAATCTTCAGCATTTTGCCATTGTTTTCAGAAATGTTTCTAGCTTTCTCCAAAAAACACCTTCTTCAACACTTTCTTATTTCATCCAGGTTGGAGATTATGTGTTGATGAGAGTTGTCTACCTTGAATCCAACGATGAATGCTATGTTCCTGCATTTATTGAATTTGAACCTTCCAACTCATCTGCTACCACCAAATTTTATTCAGTTGTCATGTACAATGGACAGAAGGCAAGTTCTTTGTAGGACCTTCTTGGTCTGTTCGACCTTCTTGGTCTGCTATTATTGTTTATTTTAATCAGCTGGATGATGTTCAGCTATAAGATAAATTGATGCCTTAATAGTACTCCTTTCGCCATTTCAAAGTTCTTGAAAACTCAGAGAAAACTGTCAGAATAATGTTGTGAGGCTTTGTTAGAGCTAGTCTGCCCCAAAAGAACAAGTTAGTGAGGTTACAGGCTTCAATTGTCTATACTTGCAGGTCTAAAAGATTGAAAAAAAAAACACTTTCCATATATTGTGGCATGCTTGTATGGCAATATTTAATATCAGAAAGGAAATTACTAATGATTAAACCAAATGTCAGCCTGAAAATTTACCTGAAGATGGCATGACCTCATCGCTGGACACTCTGGATAAAATTGTGATTTTATTCCAGCCTGCTAATTGATATGACTTCAGAGCAATACTAAGACTATAATTATATCTTGATAAGTACTGTATTTGGAACAAGTTTTATAGAAGAGCAGGAGTTCAGCAATCATGAAATGATGATGATGATTGAACATCACATATGATCCATAAAGAGAGAATTTTGAAACAAGTGATAGTAAATCATCTTTACCAGGGAAACTAACATGAGTTTGTAACTGTTTCAGGCTACAACGCTGAGAAAGCACTTGGTAAAGATTAGCAAAGAGAGATTTGAACTTGCCTCCATGTACATCGCAGAACAACAGAATGAGAATAGGGAAATGTAAGTACAGTAATACTTAAGGAATTTATGTGCAAAACAATCATGCGCCACATTGAAAGTTGTACACCAGTACTAAGAGCTGTGCATCTTGGGATAGCGTCCTTCTCCGGTGTACTATAAGAGCTGGGCATATTGGGATAGCGTCCTTCTTGTTGTTATTATTGTTGTTGTTGTTGCTGCTGCTGTTGTTGTTGTTATTTTGTCATTATATCATTGTTTTTTGTTGTTGCCGCTGTATTGTAACAGTTTAGTTATTGTTTTCCATTGTTTTGTTGTTGTTGTTGTCACTCCTGCTGTTGCTATCACTTCTAATGCCAAATGTATCTGATGCATCTCATACCTTTAACAGGACAATTTCATGTCCAGTCTTTCTCTTGGTGAATTTGATAATACTGAACACACCTGATCTGGCACATCACAATACAATTTTTAAGTCATTATACAAGGGTACTGAGGTCTGCTTACATTATAATTTGCCTGATTGTGCTGTGTTTGATCTGTTGAGTTCACACCAGTCCAATATGTCTTGTTGCTTGTGACTCTCAGAGCAGTCCTTATTGGCCTTGCAAAGGACAAGATCATTACATTCAGGTGGTTTTTTTTGTAAAAGACTTGTATGGCATTACATGGAGCCTCAATGACTTGTGGTACAAAGGAAACAGTTTACTGATATCAGACTGGTCTACTGATTTCCTGGAGAGATCCCATGTTCATGATATAGCTGAGTGTACACCAAAGGTAGTCATATTGAAAAAATATTCATTAAAAGGAGATCAGTAGAAGGCCTGACCTTTACTGCGCTGTTATTGAATTCATTTTCCTTCTCTTTGCCACATAATCTTTCTAATGTGTGTATCCTCCAATCCACAGATCCCAAGACAAAGTGTATGTGTCCCCAAGAAGGCAGAAGGAAAGAAAACAGAAGATGAGACCAGATGACAAGTATGTATTTGTTTCTTGCTGGAAATTTTACTGCCATATGATTAGTCAAAATTATGCTGAGATACAATGGCATTCTTGCCAGTGTACAAGATGGCAGATTCAGTGTGTTGTTAAGCCATTTTAAATTGTGTTCAGGTGGTCAGTAGCCATTGTCAAGACATATAGCATTCCCTTAACTGGATTGAGTTTCAGATATTGTTATGTTAAAATTTAGTCGACATTTAGTTATCAACCATGAGTAGGGTCAAGGAAATTTAGAAATTATGCACATGTTAGCTCTTGCATTTTGGACCTAGCACCTTTGGATCCGTTGAAGGTGTTACCACTCTCAATGTTCCCTCTTTGAATAATGTAGGGTAAGGGTGTTTAATTCTTTTAAGTGTGAGTGTTAAATTTATCCTCATGTTGGTGGCGATCTAGGAAATGCAGGCATCAGTTTTTCTCCCTTGTTGTTGGCGACCTGAAAAGTCCTAGGGTCAAATTTGTTTAGTCAGAGAAGCAGAAAACTTCGAAGCAAAACAATAAACTTCAAGGCAAAGTGATAAGACAGCCAACACTGGGTAATGCAGCCAGGGCATTGCATGGACTGCAGTTGCCTAGCACTACTGAAGTTAATAATGTCAGTAGGACATGACTGAACAAAACAGGTAGGAAGACACTCTTGTCAGACTGTTTTACTTTAAGTGTGCCAAGTAAGTGCTACAGGTAAAATAATGCCCTAGTACGTATTGTGTGTGAAGATGTACATACACAGGATGTGAAGACATGCTCTCTGCCTTACCTCTGAATTAAACATCAGGTAGAAACTGAATTAAAATAAGCAACTCATTAGTCATGCCAGAGTACAAGCACTTTTTTTTTGACTCCCCGTGAAGTATTACAGAATAACAACCCTTTGTTCACAGAAAGAAACATGTAAGGTCAACTTCACGTTCAAGTGAAGGCAAGAGGGACATCCAGACCAGGAGGGATTCCCCGAGACGCAGATCAGTTTCAGATGATGCTGACAGCCCTCGTTCAAGATCACGATCCAGCTCACACCGATCAAGATCTCGCTCAGGCTCACCACCTTCAGACAGAGCCAGGTCAATTTCAAATGATTCCAGAAAAGAGAAATCAAGAAGTCGATCTGATTCTAGGGCCAAGTCACCACCAAGGTCCCGAGTTAGGTCACGGTCCAGGTCCAGATCTCAGTCAAGATCAAGATCAAGGTCTCGATCAAGATCAAGATCAAGGTCAAGGTCTAACTCTGGGTCCAGGAGAGGCAGTGGGTACAAGAGCCCAGGAGAAGTTCCATTAAGAGATGAACTGGAGAGGCTACACAAGAAGCTTCTGCAACAGCAGGAGACACAAGAGAGACAGAAGAAGGTTAGTACTGCTGGAGACATCATGTTCAGCATTGAACTTGGAACTTGTAGATAATGAAGGCATAGTAGGTAGCAAAGGGACACACAGTAAGAGAAGGACATGCGTTGGGCCATAGTTGTTATTGATGGGGCAAACAAACCATGATGATGTTACCAACCTTGAGAGGTGGAGGAGTTCAGGTAGGTATAGGCCATTTCAAACCTTCCTGTTCCTCTCCCATCATCTGTAGAAGTGTGAGGGCAGCCTTTTAGTGAGCAAGACATACTTGAGCTTACAGCCATGATCTTCACAAAAAAAACCAACATCGTTTTGTTGGGTAAATGGTATTTTAAGAAGTGATTTAAAGATTTGCTATACTCAGCAGACATGCAGAAAGCAGTGCTCCCACAGTGCTGTCAGACCAAATACAAAATGGTACTTTTTTTGGCCTTAAATGAAAGTACACCTTTGAATGCATGTCCCATTGGCAGCAGGTACAGGATGGAGTAAAGAAACAAACTCCCAACAGAAGGATTTAAATGAATATCCTGAGGCCAGAGACTGCAATTGTGTAACTGCTTACCACAGTGATATTTCGTTCAAAACATTATAAAAACAATTTTTTGTTAAGATAAACAGACAGAGCATTGCTCATGTTGAAGATGGATGATTGCAGTTTCGAAAGCAGTGTCACCCAGACTTTACATAAAAACATACATAAAAAAACTTTTTTATGTCCCCTGTAAAATTTCCTCGGGAGAAGTTGGACTTCAACGATATGGATATCTCCGCTTTTGAGACACAAACAGAAGCTTGCCAAAAATGTTTTCAAATGTTTCTTAAAAACAGACAGAAAAACATGACATTAAATGCTGTGATATTCTCTGATATTAACAAACATTCGAATCAAAGAATGGTTAAAAAAATCCCACTGAAAATGCAGTTTGTCTTTCCTGAAAGTTAACTGTAAGTTTTTGTTTTGCAGACATTACAGAATTTTAGGAACATAAATTAGTAATTTGTTGTGACTCTTGCTCTGTTTCAATATCTTTTTTTTTTCCATTTTCTGGTTTTTTTTTATATATATGTACCTTAGTACAGTTGGTTTGCATGACTAACATTATTTTCCTTTTGTTTGGAAACAGAAACTGAAGAAAATGTCAAAGCGACTAGCCAGGCAAAAGAGGGAATTAAAAGAGTCAATTCTTAAAGAGCTGGCAGAGGAATCTGTAAGTATCTATAATTTGTCACAGACTGTTAATGCAAGTGAAAGATTAAATGATTTTGAAGAAATTAGCTAGTAATGTTACAATGGTAACTGGGTGAAAAATACAGTTCATATACCTGCTAAGTCTGGTCAGGTGTTTCTTCTATGATGCATGTAAAGTTTTTTTCTCAGCATACACAGAATTCAGATTCTCATTAGTGCGAAACAGAATGGTTCAATAAAAGTGAAGTAAATAGCAAAGAGATTAACTTAGACTCTAAAAAGCAGGAATCATTTTTTGATTCTTTTGATAGCTTCATGAGTGGGCTTTGGCCATTTGTTGAATAATCAATCATGGCTCTATTTTGCCAGCTTGGCAAAAGGAATATAGTGCCCATTATCAGCAAGTATCCTGTGCCTTTTACACCAGTGATGCCTGGATAGATTTGATGTAATATCCAACCTGATAACAATGATAAATGAAGAAAGGCATCCTACTTGTGAGAAGACTCCATTTTAAGCTTTATTTTTTTTTTCATGGGATGTAACTCTTCAATATTCAAAATGAGCATCAGACATTTTATAGTTACCTACTTATCATTGTGACTCACTTTATGACTTTTTACTTGGTGACATCAAGTTGTAGCATGTCATAATTTTGTTATGAAAGTTTTATCTGGTGATGCCTGTGTCTGCTTGTTTTAAATCATAAACTACAAAAAACAGTGACTGATATATGATGCAGCATCCAGTGAGAGCTACTGCATAAATATTTCTGAGAATTTAATGTCAGTAAGCCAGGCCAGTACTTAATATAGCAAGGAGTTATTTTGTCCAGCGACATTCACTTTTAATAGGTATTAAGACAAATTTTGAATTGTGTATTAACTGTTATATTTGTTTCAGCCATCTACAGAGCCAGTTGTCATCCCGGGATCTGGAGATTCAGGAGGTAAGCAGGCATTTTTCATCAGTGATATTATGTCAGGTGGGCCAGATAAACGTTTAATTTTAATGCATGCCTGAGATTTGAAATAATAGTGCAGATTTACATTCACTTACAAATGATGTTAAGGGAGACTCTACCAGTTCCCAGCGCCTTTCCCTCTTCTGAAGCTTCAATACGGATAACATGGTGCACAACTTATCACAATAAGTGCATTAGAGCTTTTACCAAAATTTACTGAAAATTTAAAAGCACATGTCTGTTAATAGTTTGCATGGTGTGCATCTAACACTTGCCCTGGCACATCATTTTTTAATATGTAGTTTTAATTTTTTTTAGAGTGGCGAAAGAGTATCACCTGATTCATAGAACTTGCAATGTTGAATTGTATCTGTCTGTTCATTTTCCTAACAATTTTTTCCAGTTTTCTTTCACCACTTGAATTATTAGACTTTGAATTAAATAAATGTTTTTGTGGTCCACCTGATGTATTTGATTTAGCAAGGCAAATGAGTCTTCATGAGTGATTACTGGCCATTCAGAACAAAAAGCCAACAAAAGATCTAATGGATGAAAACTTTTTTTTTTCCAAACTCAGTAAATTTAAGTCCATGCTTTTAATTTCTTAATGAAAACAACCAACAACAACAAAAATAATGTATTAATGTTTACCCATCAGTTACTTTCTTTTTCCTATGGCTGGAAGTGGCCAAATGGCTAGTAAAGTACTGACATGAAACTTATTGTATTTGGCTGCATCACATCAGCCTTTGAGTATAGATAAGGTGAAAAAGTTTCATTTTGATACTTGATATTATCATTACAATAAATATTAATGTCTGTGTTAATAGAAGTCGAAATGAAGATAGTAAATTTAAATTTCAGAATTCATTAGTGTAGTAAGCCGTTATCAGTATTCCTGTTGTTGGTGTTGACATCTTGACCACCACATGTAAATCATTTTAAGTGTATCCCAGTGAGGTCTTAGTTTAGAAGTAATTCAGACGATGCAAGAACACATCAGATGATGTAGCTCATGCATGAAATCCTCCCCATTGGTTGGAATGAGCTTCAAGTGGTTCTCAAAAAATGTGAAAATAAGTGGTTATCATATTGTACTGCAGATTTGTAAGAATTTCTTATGTTTTATCTTTGTAGATGAGTCAAGGCCACCAGGGATACTAGAACTACGCAAGTCATTACAGCACCTGAGACCAGGAGAGGAAGTGCTAGCCAGGTGTTCTGATGATGGCTGGTATTATAGAGGTGAGTCATGTTCAGATATTGCATACAGAATGTAGGTAAAAAAATGTGATAAGGCAACCACCATTTCAAAGTAAAGATTTTATGCAATTTTATTTACAGACCACATAAATATTGCCCATCAACAAGACTTGTTAGTGATGGGGCAGGAGTGGTTGATCTAACCAAGTGGCCAGCTTGAGTTGGTTTGATAAACTGTAGCAATATTGTCTCTCATGGATCAGCTTTCATAATGAAGCCTTCATGCATGATCTATGTAAGGAGCAATTGGATTGGTGGCAGATTTATGTTTTGAGAATATCTTGCCTATGCAAGGGTGTTTTCTGGTCATATACTGTTTCCTAATAAGAAATCAGTGGGAGAATTTGTATTTGACTGGAGCAGGCCATATGACCGCATGTGCTTGTTGCTGACACTAAAAGCAACAATTTCACAAACAATGAAACAAACAAGCTTACCCATGGACATAAAAATTTCTGAAGGCAAAAACTTCAGAAATGTTAATAACACAAAGGGTTTTTAAATGCCCAGCTTTTGACAATATTTCCTTTCTTCTCTATATTGTATATGCTTTTCAGCTGCAATTGCATTTCAGCTCCTGTGTAATGGCTCTTTGTATCTAAACTCCCACTATAATGATAGCTATCTCTGAATTTTCATACACAGGCCTTGTGAGTCACTACCATGGAGACTACAGTTACAATGTGAAAGACAGTGCAGATGGCGAAGAGAGAATTATGAGAGAGGATATTATCTCAGAAAATGACGATCCAGACAGAATGTTTGAGGTGATTCTATAAATATAAAAAGTGTCAACACATACTTCTTCACCATCATCATTTATAAATGCACAGGATTAAAGCCATCATCATCATCATCATCATCTCCATCGTTTGCAAAAGAGAAGAATTTCTCAAAGTAGGCATTACCTCATCATCTCCATCATCACCATCATCATCACTGATTTAGAAAAGTTACATCAAGCACTGGAAATAAACAAATCAATCAGAATCCGGTAAATTTAGTTTAATACAGTTGAGCATGAATATCTTGAATACATTTTTTTCATGTTTTGGCCCGAGCTCCTTAATTTTGTGGTATCTTTGTTAGCGTTGTTAGAACTTCCATTTCAAGTTTTTTTTTTCCTTTTCTTTATTTAAAGGTTAGTTAATTGTTACATAGATCTAAATATTTAATCATGCTTTTTAATAGTTCTACTAACCCTCGACCTATTTCTAGAATCAAGGGCGGAGCTCATACCGCTTACCCAGCTCCAAACAGGGAGCCATCTTGCTAATGTATTAGAGATGCCACTATTTTGCACAAGTTTCCCAAAAATCACAAGGGGGCTGAGTGGTGATTGTTAATAATAAAAAACATAAATAAATAAATGAATTTTATCAGCCAGTTCTACCTTTTATTAGCATGACTTAGGGATGGGTGCCTACAGCTCGTGGCCACTCATAAAGCACCGTCTGGCCTTCACCTCGCTGTGGAATGTAAACCTGTTTGCTTTCATTTGTGGCTATATGACTTCCCATTTTTCTTCATCTGTGTTACATTTTTGTTGCTTTTTTCAGCTGGCTGCTTAGTATTCAGTTCTTGTAGATGAGTGAACTGATAAATAAATAATTAAATGAATAAATATATAACTAAATAAATAATATATAAATAAATAGATAAGTAAATAAAAAATAGATAAGTAAGTAATTAATTAGAATAAATAAATAAATAACACATATAAGAGTAGGAATCACCAAAATAAATAGAAACTAATTCTAAAAAAAAATCATGCATGTTATTGTTAATTCTACAGTCTAAATGAAATAAATAAATAAATAAATAAGCANAAAAATCATGCATGTTACTGTTAATTCTACAGTCTAAAGGAAATAAATAATTATTAAATAAATAAACAAAAAAAAATAAATAAATAAACTTTAGCCCTAAATATGCTTGTTATTGATGTGATTGATGTTGTACCACATTTGCTATCAAAGTGCCTATTCATGCAAAGATGTAAATATTGAATACATTTAAGTCAGAGTCATGATTCCCAAATAGACAAACCTTTCAGGTCCAGATTTATTTCTCTATGCTTGTGCTTCACATATGTCATGAAATTCAGCATACTCGAACAAGATGAATTGACTCTGAGGAAATCAAGTTATCCGTGCTCGACTGTATGTATGAATTTTCAGATGTTCGTCTTTCATCAGATATAGTAGATGTGTCATCATCACCATAAAGCAAAAGCATGTGTTACATTAGGATAACAGTTAAGACTTAATTAAAGAGACTTTTACTCAACTCAGGTATTAGAGCTGTGGGATCCATGACGATGATGTTGCTAATGTCTTTACTCTAACACAGTATGGTTTCTAATGTTTTTCTAGAGAGTCAAGAAAAGTGTCTTGACATTTATCATTTTCTTGTTTTTGTTTTATTTTGTCCTTTTAATATCAGTGAAAAGGCTGACCATTCATGCTTTGCTTTTCTCAGATTGGCAACAAGGTTGTAGCACTTCATCCAGACTATAGCTTTAGTTATGCTCCTGGAATAGTCGAGGAGGTTAACGACAGTGAAATTAGAGTGAGATTTTACGATGATGAGGAGGCTTGGCTGAGCTGGAATGAGGCATACTACATTAGCTCAGAAAAATTCATTCTGGATGTGGAGAATATTGTGAGGAAAGAAAAGCAGCTGATTGGGGCTGCAGTTGTTGCAAGACATGATAAGACTGGGGCCTTTTATCCAGGTAGATTTTCTTGCATTCTTCCTTCCTGCCTTCTGTCATTTTCCTCTTAAATTCTCCCTTCTTTGCATTCTGTCATATTCAGTCTCCCTCCATTCCTTCCTTCTTCTATTCTCCCTTTTTCTCTCCTCCTTTTTTTCTTCTCTTTGTGCCTTCCATTCAGACTTTTTCTTTCTTTCTATCCCACTTTTCCTATCTTTCTATCCCATTTGAATTTTTAAAAAAATTCATTCTTGCCGTCTTCTTGCTACTTTCCTTCTTTTCCTTCTTACCACAATTTATTTTATTTTTCTTCCCTCCTACCCCTCTTTTGAATCATCTGAACTTTTGGTTTTTGTGTGTCATTGCTTGGTACTGTCATGAGCTTGCAATGATCCCAAAATCACCTTGAACGGGACCGTGCGATTTAAATTCAGTTAAGGTCTTTGCTGCTACATGTATGAAAATGAAAATACGACTTTATTTACCCCGTAGGGAAAGTGTTTTACAATGTCATACATTGTTATACATCTCATTCATAATACAAACGCATAAACAATACACCTCATACATGTAAATACATAATATTACAAACGAAATACATAACAAGAGTATGTTTATGTGATCTCTATTTGTCCTCAGGAACTGTTATAGAGAGATGTGGCACTGGCAGGCAGTACAAGGTTCGATGGGCTGATGGGTCTACGAGCATACAGGAGGCTGTCCACATTTTCAGCGCATATACTCGACGTCCACTCTTAAATGTCGGCAACCAAGTCCTGGCATGTGCAGATCCAGTCCATCTAAAGTTCCTGCCAGGGTATCTGAAGGGAAATCTGCAGGATCGACTAATTGTGAAGTTCTGTGATGGAGAAACGTAAGTACATTTTATTTGAATGTCGGGGAGTAGAACAACCTCTCTGTCTGTAGAGATTTGCTGATGAAGTAATAGTCTCAGTTTAGCATTTTTTTTATTTATAACATTTAAATTGTTTGTGTGATTTTGATTTTTATTTGTAAGTTTTGTCTTTGGCTTTTGTTATTTTTATTAAAAAACAAGGAAAGAGTTCCTGCTCATAACTTAATCAAAGTGTCATTTTACTTTGTGGATGATGAAGTGGTGGTTCAGACTGTAACAGTTATAGTGTATTGCATTTTTGGGTTAAAAAAATCAGGTTTTGTGTGCTTTTTTTAAGTAAGGAATGTTTATTAAATTCCTTTCTTGAGTTAAACTGATAAGACCTTTATTGTCTGTACTTTATGTCTGCTTTTATCTCATTTTGTTTGTTCCCACAGACGTGACGACATTGATCCATCTTTGTGCTACTGGTTAGGGCAAATCTACTACAACACTGTTGTCAAGTATTACAAGACCCATGATCCTAGTTTTCGTTGATCTATTTCAGTATTGTTTAATATAATTAGAGCTATAAAATGTTGAGAACCTTCAGCTTCAAAGTGTCGAATGCATTTGTCAGAGGTGTGTTGGTTACTATATATGTAAGCCCCACCTGCAAGCCTATATAGATTACAATGTACAGAGATTTTAAATATGCTATATTTCATGTTTTTTATTTCTTTATATGTATTATACCTTAAATTATTTGATAGATGCTATCCAAAGATTCTTGTTACATAAATTGTCATTGCATGTTGCTGACAAAATATGTCCTTACACAAAAGAGAGATTTATTGGCTCAGTAGCTTGGAGTGATGATACTGCATTTTAACATCTGTTATATCTCCCATTCCTAGCGTCAATTCATTTCAGTGCCTTCTTTGGACAAGAGCAATTTTATAAATGCCAGCACTAATTTTTGGTGTAATCTAGGGGTTTGCCATTCAAAAAATAAGAAGCAAGAGATACATATATCATATAAATTTAATACTTCATCATTGAGTTATCTGGAGTGCATGCTTTTTTTTTTAAATTATTGTTGCACATTTTTCATATGTTTGTAGTTTTATGACAAATTGTTAAAAAATGTCACGTTTGATGTTATATATTTCTATGGTAATGAATACATAACTGTGAGATTCTTTAAACATACTGTAATGTACTAGGACATAACAAGGCATGATATTGGCATATTGTTTTCACATGGTACACAGTAATGAAATTAAGTGTTATATAAATATAATAAAAAAATCACTGGACTTTCCATGAATTGTGCCAGCAGTGCATTGACAATATTAACCAGAGCTGTGATACATTTGTTGAATTATCAGATGATTTCATGTCATTAAAATTAATATTATCTTGTGGCCTCCATAGGAAATATTTCACTATTTGTTGTTTGAAAAAACTTAAGAAAATATGAAATCTACTCTTTTTCATCTTGTTTGCAATTTACTGAGATTCAAAAATATTTGAATTATGTGCTTATTAAATGTGATTATCTGTCAGAATAATAGAATGTGTCATTTATTTCACTGTATGAGAGACCCATGACTCACAGGCTTCCTCAAGCGCAAAGACTACATCATGACTTTGTATTTTCATAAGGATCGTTCTGCTGTCTAATGGCAAAAGACTGTAAGTGCTAAAATAATAGGAGATAAGAAAAATATTGCATGTTGTGCCTCTTTTTATCGATTATGCAATGGTGCACATGGCTGGTCATCTTGCAGATTCTGAAAACTATGAGAGAAAAAGCAAATGGAAAACAGGGAACATTTGGCTCTATACAAAGGTGCCAAAAGGTGAATTTGACTAATTTGGCGTGTAGTCTTTTTATGTAAGATACTGGATTTCTACATTGAATTATTCACATAGACTGTATGAAATCTTACAGAGGCAGAAAAGAAACCATGTTTCATCCTAATCTTTTTTTTTAAATCATATGTCCATCCCCATATGACGTTTTCAGTGTTTTATTTGTTAAAGCAGGGTATGTCATGTTAATGAGACACAGGGTATATTCTGAAGAGGTTGTTTAATCTCAGCAAAAACCATTGAGTGATTTTTCTAAAATACGAGAGTGGAAGAGGTCATATGCATGTCAGTGTAGTGGATTTCACAAATCATTTTATCCTTTTACTCATCTTGGTACATGTACTTTTCCAAAGAGACCTCTTCATACATTGATAACTGAGTGGGATAAAGAGAGCTATGAGCTTCCCCTCCGTTTCCCCTTCCCCCTTAAAGCCTTAAGAAATGATCAACCCTAGCAGGCCAGATCACTCAATAATTCTCCCTTCAACTTTTTGAAGGGCAGACAGTGATGCTGCAGTTTTATAAGAACTGAACATTATGCATTCAGACAACCCAATAACCTCTTTTGCAGATGGATAGGCTGGGTAAAATATAAATGAAAAGTTTTCCCACAGCATTTGCTACAAAACCATGGCAAAAATTAAACCCAGAGTGTCTTGATCCTTATTCTAGTACAATATCTGTTTGGTCATGAAAGCAGAATACATTCTGCCTTTCCTGTTTACTTCTATAACAGGCCTTTCCTGGTCATATGAACTCAATACTAATCTCTAACAACTAAAACCAGGTCAGGCTAAAAGTATGAATAAGACCCATTAGCATACCTTAAATATGCCTCTGAATTGATATTGATCTGTTTTCATGGTATTGATCACTCACTACAGGATTCACTGTTTGTTATTTTTTGTTACTTCAGTGTTTGTTCATGAATACCAACAAACGCCAAAATATTCTCCATTAAAGTAGACCTGGATCTTTTGGCTACGAACATTACAACCACCACAGCCAAAGGCTTCTTTCAAATCTGTGTCCTGATAGTTTATTAATGACAGGCTTATCTGTTACAGTTTCAAGCCTTTCAATTTTCTGTATGATTATTTTTCTGATCTTGATAATATGAATATGACAGCTTATCAGTAGTTCATAGATTTCATAGAATAAACTTCTTAAGGAAATGAGTTTAAGTTTTCTGTTGTGCTGCTTTCTTGTACATTTGGTATATTATATAATGAAATCTGTGTGTTTGCTTCTGTGTTCAATCATCTGTTTTGTTGTTTTCCTGCCTGTCAGTGCCCACGCTTCTCTTTCTCTTTCTGTCACTCCCTTGCTGTCTCTATGCCTTATACTTATAACAGAAATCATTATGATAGCCTGTTCATTCACCAACTGTCATCATTACATTGGAATCTACCTTATTGATTGTCTGCCTATTAATTATTGAAGGGCTTGGCATTTGAGAACATATCTTTCTGGCAAGTTAATGACACTGTGGATTGCAAAAAGATTTTTTGGGCGCATGCGAAGTGTTCAATCCTTTCTCACTGGTGGGACAAGGGTATCAGTTGGTACATTGCCTTTCTCTCCAACCTTGTTATACCTCTCCCTTTCTTTCCCCTTCTCATCCAACAAATCAGTGGCATTCCTTTCAGTCTTGTTTTCTTTCCTTTTCTCCTTCCTTTTTCCATCATTTGTCTTCTTTCTGACTGTCTCTTTCATATTTCATTTTCCCCCCCTCTCTCTCTCTCTCTCTCTCTCTCTCTCTCTCTCTCTCTCTCTCTCTTTCTCTCTCCATCCTTGAAATACCCCTATCCCCTTCTTCCCCATCCCAGTTCAACAAATCGGTGGCATTGTTATCAATCTTGTCTTCTTTCTTTTTCTTCCTATTTTCTTCCATCATTTATCTCAGGTCTGACTGTCTCTATCAATTCTTATTTTCCTTCTCTCTCTCTCTCTCTCTCGTCTCTCTCTTTCTCTGTCTCTCCCTTTCTTTCTCTCTGTCTCTCCCTTTCTCTCTCTCTGTCTCTCTCTTTCTCTGTCTGTCTGTCGGTCTTTCTCTCTCTCTCTTTCTCTCTCTCTCTCTCTCTCTCTCTATCTCTCTCTCGCCTCCCCTGCTACTGCCCTATCTCTTTCTTTCACTCACCGCCTCTTTTGTTTTTTTCATTCATTCTTCCCCTAACCCTTAGGCACTAAAACACGTCCATACTTTGCAGTGCTGTGTATTAGCTTTTTTTATGCCATAAGAACAAAGCAAAGACAGAAACCGTACTATTTAAGCACATTTCTGTGCTTCCAATCCGGTACACTCTTGTTCTTTGAGACCAATCGCGCGTGAAGATCGATAACTGCAAGGCTTCGATTTAATGCCACTCCGTGGCAAGGCATAACAAAATGGCCCAGGGCCTCCCGATAGCCTGTGACCCGACCAGGGCTGCGCTGCCGCATGAGATAAGGCTACAATTTGGACACAAAGTTAACGAGAGCTGGACGTAAATTCAAGTATTCTAGGGCCCAATTATTGCACTCGTATCGCACAAGGTATTGACTATTAATACATGGCTGCGGATAAAAACGAACAGGGTTCCCAAGGTACCTCTGCTTGTGAAAAGCGCGGGGACAAAGCAGCCCATTAGTGTCATGTATACAAGTGTATACATACCTTACAGTCGAAAAAATTACTTTTTATGCAGTTTGCACTTCTGGGAATGGGATCTACCTGGGATACCACCTGACTTTCCCGCAATATCTGGCTAACCCCATTTACCTGCCGACCTTTTCAGAATGCTGGTTTACCCGTCCCCTAAATGCCACTTACGTCAAGGTGTTTCCACCAGCCCTTGAACAAGACCCACACCATTCATAAGTAACAGCCAACATAGGGCCCATCTAGGACCCAAATAAGGAAATTATCAGTGTACACATTGGTGTAAAGTGTTAACTAAGTATAGGATAACAACATAGGTTTAAAAGAATCTCTCTCTCCATTTTTTTTTTCTGCATTGGATGGTTACTCTCTTTGAGCCAACGAACAACAGAATTAAGTCAGCCCCATATTGGAACTTACAGTACCTACAGCATTTTCTGAACAGAAGTCCCGCTAAATAACTAAAAATATAGTTGTCGCGGAGCTTTTGAGCTAATACAAGTCAAATGATACATGTTATTGTTATTGTTGCTGTTGTTGTTGTTGTTATTGTTGTTGTTGTTGCTGCTGCTGTTGCTATTGTTGCTGTCCTTGTTCTTGTTGTTGTTATTGTTGTTGTTGTTGTTGTTGTTCTTCCTGTTCTTCTTCTTGTTCTTCTTGTTCTTCTTCTTCTTCTTCTTCTTCTTCTTCTTCTTTCTTCTTCTTCTTCTTCTTCCTCCTCTTCCTCTCCTTCTTCCTCACATTTTTCTTATTCTCCTCATTCTTCTTACTCATTTTCTTCTTTTTCTTTCTAATGTTTGAAATGATTTTTTCTTCTTTTAGGACAGCTGCTTTACAAACTCCAGATGCAGGAAAGGGAACACAATAATCTTGAGTGACCTAAATATTTCCACTGGCACAATGTTTATGATATAAATGATGATTCAGCCAAGAGAATGAAAGAAATCTATCAGTAGTAACTTTTAGGGCCTTTAGGTTTCCTAACCTGCCTAATTAATTTAAGCAAGAAAGAATATTCGTGATAATGTAACAATTAACTCAATACCCATCATTCACCTGTTACTGTAATGCTGTTAGAGATAGCTTAGTGTATCGGCTGTTGGTATTGTGTTGCCATAATATATGTGGTTATGAATAGATTAATGGAAAGACGTTATGGAAGAGAAAATGTTTGCATGATTACGTCTGAAGTCTGAATATCATGAATTGTTTCATTGGATAGGAATAGATACATCACAAGATCTTCAAAAACTGTATTGTGACCTGTTTCGGGACATATGAAACCCAAGTTATGCATATAGATTATAATTGTTCTGCATTTTAAAGTAGACTGCCCCTGCATGTTCAGTTTACTTCCCGATCTAGTAGCTGTCTGGGCTAGAGCCCTTCGGTGGTTTGCCATCAGGTGTAGTAAGTGCACCTCCCTCCCAGTATTAAAAAAAAAAATCTACAAATGATCAAATTGGTTGCATAACAGTTTTAAGAATGCCACCTTCTAAGCAACCTAGTGTGCAAGTTATCTGGCACAGGAAGCGACAAGAAGAGAGTGACCAATTACTTTCCATGTATTTTTCCTGTCTCCTTACTTTCCTGTCCCCACCACCTTCCCACCCCTTCCCCACCCC
>JAWQUT010000063.1:2258029-2285907 GCA_033807755.1 Ellobium chinense | reverse complement strand
GCCTCCTCCCGCAATCCCTCATTAAATGTTATTCCTGTGCGCCAAGACTAAGCGTTTGTTTCTAACGATTTTGACGATGTGAGGAACGCTGTTCTCAAGCGCCTTCAGTAAGCCAAGGGCGGAAGTTGTCGTCGTTGCTCTGGACTTGAAGACATGGCGGTTAGTCGAGTGAAAACATAGCGATGTTTGGATTTTAACGTCGATAGTTAATAATATCTGGGAGGATACTGATATTTTATGATGTGCATGATATTGTGGTGATAAAGGAAATTCGTTTATCAAGATGCTGTCCAGTCAGGATCTTTCGCCTTTCTCACCACTCCCGCCCATAAAGGCTAAAAAGATCCGACCAAGCTCAGCGGCGGCGAATATCCAGACACATCCCAGTTACACCACAGGGTTATTTGACAATATTTTGAGGCCGTCCACAGCATCAACCCAGGCATCGGGGGCACAGAGTGCCTTAGGACTAAGACCCCATACCCAGGCAGGAGGACCCAGGTCACGATGGCAGTCCAGGACCGTGGAAACAAAACAAGAGGAAGCTGTTGTGAAACATCCCCGTCGTCTCACTTTGGGAGCCGTGGATGGGATTGCGGATTTGGATAATATCATACGCCCCGGAAATATTCAAAGCACTGTTGCACAACAGCTGAAAAGCAAGGTAGGGTGAAACTCTAGATTACTGTTTCTGGTTGTCATATAACAGTTATAGACTAGTCTAAGTCTTAAGTGTCAGATTAATATGCAATGCAGATCAATCATTCAGGACACCGTTATCCGATCATCTTTAGTTTTAGCCTTTTCTCTGCTGAGCACCCATTCTCATGAGGATTAATATTTTATTCTAGGATGAAAACGTTTTGGCAAGGAGAAGGGCACTTAGTGTCTTGAACCTGGTTGGGTTCTCTCTTTGTTTCGTCTATTGATGCTCGCTATCATGTTACACGCTTTTGACCTCCTTTCCGGAGCAAAATGGCGGATTGTTGTAGCAACGGCCAAGGTGCTTGACACATCCGTTACTATAAATAGTAACTCCACATGGTAGAGAGGCATGGTTTGTTTACAAATTTTTTTATACTGCACTTATGCATGGGAAGTTTCTTGTTGATCCACACTTTTTTTTTTTGTTTTTAAACAAAGTGACCTAAAACTTCTAGTAGACTTACTGACGTTAGCATTAACACCTAGTCTAAGTAACTACTGTATTCATGAATATGATGTTCATTCTTAGCCTGGCAAACAAGTGATAATTCTGATTGATTAAATAACTATTGCATGTTAAATTGTTGTCTCCATAGATTGTTTCAGATGCTTGGGCAGAGGTTTGTTATATTTCTTTCACGAAGCCCTTTCACCTGTTTATCCCTATGCTGGTTTTTCTTCTACAGTGTCTGTCAATCCGAACACCCTTTAGTGAATGTGTAGTTTCAAATCAGAAATGAAAATGCAGTCATATTAATGTTTTATCAGTACAAGGTGATTGTAAATTTTGTTTATTTGTTTGTCTGGTGATTCAACTATTCAGTGTTAGTTTAGCTGTGACACTTCATTGTCTGGTAAACAAAAAAAATTTGTATATACCTCCAATCCCAAGGCATTTTATGTTCTTTGTATGATATGAACTGATAGTGGGCAGGATCAAAAAATCATAATTAATTAAGTGTAGAGGATGAAAAAATACTGTAACTAAAATTCTATACTGTGATCCCAATATTTTTTTGTTCAGGTTATACATTTAGGATCTTTTAGATAAAAAAATCTGCATGATTTTCATTGGCACCATACACTTTTGTAACTGAATATTCTCTGAATTAATTAATAAGCTCTCTTAACTGTTGGAGCACTCAGTCCAATAGCTTCCTTGACATTAACAGCATGAGGGCATCTGGCATGAATTCTTTTCCATCTCCTCTCAATCCTTTATGGCAACTTACCACTGTCATAGTTTGTTCTGTGTTGGCAAATCCATATTTTTCATGTCTTTTTAAAATTGGTAAAAGGCCTAGGCCTACTGGCAGTGCTTTCCTGTGTTTGATGTTTACATAGAGCTTTGAACAGTACGAATCAAATTTAGCCATATTTAGTTGTTATTTCATGCAATGAATATAATGAAAATTGCTTTTCTTCCATAAAGTAACAAGGGAGAACTATTGCATTGTCTACAAGATAAAGTGAATTATTATAGCTCTGTCACAGTATAGACTGTAGCTAAGGGCCTTTCAGCAAGACAGGAAATTGGAATAGCGCGGAGAAGGAGGGATGGGCTGTTGGGATGGGATAGTNGGGGTGGGGAGGGGGGTGGGGCTTGAGGTTGTTATATCACATAGTTCCTTTTCCATTATGTTTGCATTCATTGTATGTCCTGACTACAGGATCTGTGGATTAAGAGTGGAAGGATGGTCGTGTTAGTTGGATTTATGGTTGCAGTACTGTTTCTGTTGTTCCTCCTATACTCTTACTTATTTCCTGCTGACACTTCATCGTGACTTAAATGAGCCTTCTACAATGAGAAAGAACTTGTATGGGCTATCTAAGAGCTCAGTGTTTTCCTTGCGACACCCCACCCCAAAGAATTCCGAACAGCATAATATTGCAAATACTTGTCGGAGTCAAACTATGTAGCTTTCATATCAAGCTGTAATAAGAGTTAATCAGGCTTTGGTTTGTGGTATGAGTAATCGCATGCCTTGATCAGAGTAAGATCTCGAATGCGTACTTACGATTCGTAGAGTCGGGAAAAAAAATGTCCAGGCCCTGGAGATATCTGGGAATGAAGTGCATCATCCCCACCTCCTCCCTCCCCTCAACACGCCATTCCCCAGTTTCCCTTCTCACCTGAAAACTCGTTCTCATTTTTGTTACGCTTGCCTACATCATCGCCACATATGGTAATACCCTTGCGCGTGCACTTGGTGACGTTAAAGCACCTTCTCCTGTCCTTGTTTAAGCACAAATACCTTGGCAACCATTAAATATTCATTGCGGGATTGCTTCGGAGCACAGCTACCTCCGCATCCTAAATAATAAAGCTGCTGAATGCTAACGCCCATCTGTAGGGTACGTATTCAAAACAGTCACTGAATCTAACCCAGAGTGTAGCCGTGAGTCCATTAGGTACATGTCATATGTACGTGTATATATATCAGTAGGTTGTTTTTTTTTGTATGTGTTTGTTTTACGGTTTTAACCAACGGTCAGCAGGCATTTCTCTTTAGTCGTTGTTGGGGCTGTATCCTCATAGAAGCTATCCAAAATTTTGGAAATCTCTAGGCCTTAAATCAGACCGTTAACTTCGTTTTTCTTGTCGCAGATATTTTGTTTCATGATTGTGTCAATTCTGTGCCACAAGTTTAGAAATTTATGCTGTATGTGTTAAACATTGTGTTGAAATTGTTAATAGTAAAATCGTGTTTTAGTGTTGTTTTCATTTGCCATTTGTGTTGTTTCCAAGTAGTAACAGTGTACGACTATTATGGTTTGTTTTTTTTTAGTTCTGCTTTTTGAGTTTTATTGGTGCGCGCCACTTTACCCAACATATTCATGGCGATCTTTCCTAGTTGGTGTAACGATATTGTATGCAGAACAGTGGTAACTGTTCAATGTTCATGAGTATGGTGGACACCCATGTCTGTGACTTTTATGGTATGGCGACCTTAATATTATGACACTAAGAACCTTGTTCGATAACCTTAGGTGATGTGACCAGCCGAAACTTGAGATAATGAAATCAAGTGATTTATGATGACATTACAAGTGAGTAGTCGACTCTAAAGTGTACTTCAGGTTAATAGAGAGACTTTGTTGCAGGTATACATAGGAGATGGGCCTACCGACTTGCTACTCAATCTGGCATTTTTTTTTCATTTGGCCTATCTTTGAGCGACTAAACAATTAACGTATTGGTTATGTCTTTAAAGCATCTACATGAATTTCATGTGTACTACTTTTCATTAATATCAAGGCATCTTCCATCCATTATCCCAGTTAAGCCTCATTCGGAATGAAAAAGACAATTCTCAACCACCATTGCATGTGTATGTTATATGCAGTTTATAATTATTTGGTCATGTTTATGTATTTGTATAACTTTCAGAAGACACTTTTTTTCTTCTAAAAACTGAATCTTAAGTGTACTGTATTCTTTCCTTGCTTATTTTGGATGATACGACACGGTGACAATGTTCATGAACTCTCTATCTTGTAGATTTGATGCTGTATGCTTCAAACCATATTTATTATTTTGTGAAGTTTGACCTTTTGAAGGAACCATGTCATCAACAACCCAAGACAACAGGGCCACAAGCCCGAGATCAGAGATTGTCTGGAATTTAGATCAACTTGAAGATTCGCTAGTAAGTCGTCTTGGGGATAACGAAGAAGAGCCGGATCCCAAAGTTGAAGACATTAAATTTGAATGGTCAATTTCCATAGCAGAGTCCGAAAAGGAAGGAAGAAAGCGTGAAGATAATGAAAAAAAAGGAAAGAGTGAAGGTAAACAGAGTTCTTCTGGAACGAATGAACCGACAAAAGAAATTTCAGAAGTTCCAGACATTAAGGAACGCAGCAGTTCGAGGCGGTCGAAGAGCAAGAAAAGTTCCACAGCACATATTCCGGAAGAGCCTTATGTTGACTGGCGGACTGTTAAGATGGTGCAGTGTGGAGGAAGCGGACACAAGGATGATTATTGGTTGAAACAGCGTCAGCTAAGTGCCAAACGACAGGTTTCCGAGGATTCAAACAAAGGTCCAAAGAGTTTCGTACGGGCAGCTTCAGCTTTGAGCCTTTCGGGTCAGTCACGTCATTCATCGGAGTCTGATGCGGCCAAAGCGCAAGCTGAAGGTGGCGCTCTTGATCCATTGCAGAGCACCAAGGACCTCACCGCGCAGACAGTGCGACCAGCGTCCCGCAGTAGCTCTGGAAGTGCTGGTCGAAGAAGGAGACGAAGGAAGAGCAAAGGTCAGGGCGACAGCAAAAGTCCGCCCGTTCCCAGGAGAATTGCCTGCAACTGTGTACATGGTTTCTCTGAGAGGGTGGAGATCAAGAACCAAGAGACACTGACCGACGTCTTCGGAGAGCCGGAGATGAAAGGATGGGTATGGAAAGCTTGCGTATTCTATGGGCTCTTCACAAATCAGTATAGATATTCACATCTTTGTTCGATATAGAATGCTCACATTCACTGCTGATTCCTTTCCAAAGTCACTAAAATGGAACCAGGACTTGTTGCAATTTCAAGTAACGAGGCTGAAATTTTGCCTGATGCAAGCTGAGTCCTGAGTCTGTGTTGGAGCTGTACAGTGGCTGTAGGTGCCTTTTTTTTCTTTTTTTCATTTGGTCTGAATTTTTTTTTTTAAATAATCAGTGCCCATAAAGTTGTGGGAAAGGGAACGAAGAGGCAGTCCGACTGCTGAGTCATTCAATATGATGTATGATGAAGCGGAGGCATCGAGGGATCTCCTTGCATTTCTTTACTACGCTTATCTTGTATTCATATTATATTATGTGCGTTGCAGTCTTCCTGGTTTTTGTGTCATTAGACACATGCACCAATAGTATTTACACTGCCAGTCTCATATACAGTACATGGATTATTACCATTAAGATGGATATCTCACAGTTCATTTCCATAATATTGCGTTACAGTATTCTCACTTCACAATTCACATTCTCACAAAGCATGATATTGATAGAAATTACAGTCGAGAAGCATGAAAGATTATTCAGTTTATATTTTGTGCACGTACACGCTTCAGTGTTCACGTCTCCTTTCTTACAACGCTGCATTGTAGATGCGCAAGTTCAGCATTGAATTCTGAATGAGGCAATGCCGGTAATATCTGTGGACGGAAAAGAGATTTTGCATAACATTAGCGTCAAGATTGTAGGATTGTGCGATTTTAACTCATGTCATGCTTTAAACTCCGTGGAAAGCTGCAGTGAAATATAATTTATAAGCCTCTTGTATTGTAGGTATTCTATTCTCGAGTGGACTGGGTACAGTGCTCCGGGCCTACAATAGATGGCTTATTTTCGAAGCAATCGGGATTGCGAAGCATTAGAAGTGTGTAAATTGTGAGCTCTATACAAAGCTTGAAACGGGAAACCGCGAGCGACGGAACTGGGAGACCATTTAATGCATGCGCCTTCCATAGATGCCTGTGTGCACATTTTGATATGTTGTTGTAAGAATATTTGCGTGAAATAATTGGATCTGGCAAGAATCGTATCGGTTTGTATTCTTACTCACTACTTTTTTTTTCTTAAACCCTTGACTAGATTAGTTGCTTTTGTACTGTAGGTATTGGACTACTTTTTCTTTCTTTTTTTGCTGAACAAACTGAATGAGCGCTTTCCAACCTGCGCTTTACACTTGACAGTTCCGACGTTCCAAAGTTTGGCTGCGTATCACATCAAATGCAACACAGCGATCATCTCAAGGATTAAGAGAAAACGGTCGACATTTTAGTTTTAGGAGCTGTTTACTTCAGCAATAACTTGATAGTAGGTCCTACGCAAATCCTCTGAGCAAATTTTAGAGGACGATGTTAAGATTTTTTTTCCTTTATTTCATTTATGTCCTTATGCTTTTATGTCCATGTATGCCTTTTTTTTTATCCGGAGGCAAGAGAAGGCATGTTATTTTTTTTTCCTTATCATTTGATTGCTCTTGTCGTGCAAACACTGCGATCTTCACGTGCGACATCTAGATCTAATGGAATGACTGGAGGTATTTTTGTAAGGACCTATCAAAGGCATTTTGTCATTAGCCAGGGCAATTCCTCATGCAAGGCGATACCAGATAATCCTGTAGACTTTCTGACTTGCTGAACCGCAAATAATTACTTCGTTCAGCAGTTCCATGCGCAGTGGTTTTATCGGTCCATATAAAGCAAAGGCTGCATGCTTAGATAAATGTGGCCAGAAAAGATGTTAGTATAGTTCAAAGTTCAAAGCTCGATGGCAGGGGCAGAGCATGCCACATCATAAAGATCAGTTTCTAAAGAAGTACATGTAGTTTGTTCCTTGCCATCTGCGATGGCGAACAGAACTGTCGTATTCAGGCTGGGATCATTTGGAGAAGTAATTTCCATAAAAACACAGAGATAGGTTACACTGGTTTACCAGGATAAAAGGCAGCAGAAATCTTTCAAATTTTCAGGTTTAAATGCCACTAACCACAAATGCCCTAGGATGTGATAAACAAACCGATGACCACATAGGTAAAGCAGCTCAGTGACGCACGCGGGGTAACTAAAAATTTGGCAAGAGTCGCAGCACCACTAATTTCTTGAGCATCGATATGTGATAACCCCTGCGGTGAACCACGATATTGAGACGTCATGATACACTATGACCTTTTGAACCGTGAGAGCACTATGGTAACATAGTTGACAAGGCGATATAGAATTGCACGCAGGTATTTTCACATCCTACAAAGACCTGATGAAGTTATACCTTCTCAGGAAGTGTTGTAAACTGTCAAGTTTCCACTTCCAGTCAAACTCGTGAGCAGAAAAAGAAATTTCACATTTCATTCGGGAGTGCGTATGTTAGAGCTGTGCTGATGTTTTATAGCTGTTTCTCCATGAATCAGTGTCCAGCCTGGTGTAGTGCTGGCCTTGTAAACACAGACCATTCTCGAAGTGATGTTTTTATTGGTCCTCTATAGCATGGAAGACTTTGCGAGGATTTACGAGCGCGGACATAGTATCAGTGCCGATTTACGATATTTTGCTAGACCACTATTTTATTGTTGGTACATCTTGTTCCGAGATATAAAGCTGGACGCATTTTGACCAGTGGGTTCATTGCAAGCTATAAGCCAAAATTTAGTACAGTATTTTTTTTTTGCCACACAAGCTTCTGAATTCTTGGATTTACGATTTATATTATTATGAATGAATCTTAATGTCTAAATGTGACTTACGTCAAGTAAACAAGAGATCTGTAAATTCAGTTGTGGTGCAAAATACTTGATATTTTCGGTACGATCATTTGCTTCTGTGAAGGTTTGAATCAAGAAATAAACCATTAGATCTGTAGACTAGTGTGCGAAGTGTCTTGTTTGTGGAAAAGGATTGATGGCGTCGAAATCTGCAACGGCACACGGTGAAGGTAAACACTCAGGCAGGCAGAGACTCTCGTTCAAAAGCAAACAGAAGACTCATCAGCCTCAACATGACATGTCCAAATCCTCAAAACCACTGCAAGCGTCAAAATATCGTCATAGGAGCCATAGCGAGGTGCAGCCAGGGAAGTCGGTTTCCTTGCAGGATGTCCACACCAACAGGATTTTTTCTCCAAGAACGCTGCTTACATCTCGGTCCCTGTCTGTGCCACAGACGATGGATTCTGACGAAGAAGAGCGATGGAATATGTTCAGGCCAGGCATGTTTTCCTGGCAGATCGCCACGGAGGACAAGCCGGAGAATCCGAATCCCCCAGAAGTCTGGAAAGGTGTCAGCTACACCGCTGAGGTGGTGAAATTCTTTGTTACTGCATGAGGAATGCCCCTATGAGGAAACAGTATAAACACACCTTTGTATTATACATACTTACCTGTTTAATCGGTTAACTGAAATAATTGCTTTGGTACAGATACAATGCAGCCGCTGACAAATATTGTCGTAGTACCGGTGAGAGGTTACATGGAGGCACCTTTTGTTTCCGAGTTATTCGTCACCTTGTTGTTAAGTTATTCGTTTTAAGGAGTCTTCAAAAGCACCTGGTCCACCCGCCACAATGCTGGTCTGCCCAAAGGCAGTGTAACCACTTAAGCTAGTTTGCATGAAAGCATGCGTTTGAGAAGCTCGCACCTGCTGTGACTATTTCTTCCTTTTCTGTGTCTACTCCAACTTCCATTGTCCAGAGTAGAGCATGCTATAGAGATTTCGGAGTAAAGAGAACAAGCTGGACAAACAGATGCTTACGTAAGAGAGAGAGTCGGGATAATGATCCAAAGACAAACATAGACTGAAGAAAGAAAAAATAAAGAAATGAAAGATTAGGATGTGATGAGACTCCAGTCGTAGAAGTCTTCCTAATTTTTTCTTTTTCCCTTATGTCTTTCACCTTCGACTCTATCATCGATCACTATTCCTTTTGCCATAACTTGTGGGAGTATCGGTATGTCTCAGCTTACGTTCTTAACTCTGAACAAGTCCTCAGTTTTCCATCTGACATTTCATATTTGTTTACTGAGTAATATTGCATGTCATATTATTATTATTATTGATGTGTTGTAATTGCATGATCGCATTCTGTGTTCACATTACATAAACTGAAACAGTATAGAGAAACTGGATGCACATTATAGAGAAACTGGATGCACAATATAGAAAACCGGAATGCACGTAATGAAATCATTTGCTTGAGTTGAAAACAACCGTTACAACGTACAGAACATTATGGATATATATTCGAGGGTTAAATTGTTATGTTTGTGGGTCAGTTATATTTTGTATTGAACATACTGCACCTAATTGATTTCTAGTATACCCTACCGTAACATTTGTCACATTTCATAAACATTTCATTATGGATTATACCTGCACATGACAGCACCGATACTTCATTAAGTTTTTTCGCCTTTGACTGCACGCCCACAAGCAGTATTACAGTTTGTTAGTCATCATGTACCAACCACCAGCACAGTCTTTAGCTGCACATTATCTCGCCTATGTTCCATCTCAAACAGAAGTACATGCGACATCTTTGCTCTTTAGTGAAAATTAGACTATCATTAATAGTCATCTCCAATACAGCTCACTTCCGGTTTAAGCAAAATCTAAATAATAGTGTGATTAGGTCATCAAATTTCACTTCCGAAAGTGAAAATGTACTAACCAATAAAATCCAATGTGGCCAACCGTATCGGCCAATCATAGTCCACTGAGAGTGGAAAAGTAGAAAGCGGAAGTAATGATTGTTGGAGTTGTGGCTTACAATGCCTGAAGGATCGCGCATACATAATAAGTAAGGGTTTTATTCTCTTTAGTAAGGAATTGGTCATAGAAGGGTCACATGAGTCAAGTTGTGGGATATGGGGAATGGAAGAAAACTGAGCACAGAGTGGGAGACGACCAGAAAGTTCGCGCTAATTCTGTAGCTCTCACTACCTGACCTTCGAAGTGCAGAGAGCGGAAAGAAACAAAGTCTTCAGATGAAGGTACCCACCTACATCCACTAGAGTCAAAACAAGTATTCCAATCCGTTCCCGTCATTGTCAGGCATTCTGTTGTTTTTTTTCCCAGGTATTTCGTCTTTGTGATAGTGAGTTGGTGACGTCTTCCATAGACCACTCCCTGTAATTATGCACGCATGATTATTCGGGCATCGCAGGCCACAGTTCCAAATAAATGACATCCGTTTTCTCTTTTTCCATTGTTAGAGGAATATGACTGGCTGATATGGCCTGTTACATTGACTATTAGAGACTGATGCCTTCTGTTACTTTCGGAAACGAGATTAAGTGTCGCAATCAGTGTTATCACAAGACAATTTACATTTATAGTTTGCTTAAACCAGAAATGAGATTTGTTGGGTTTGAATGATTAAGAATGGTTTTTCATTATTTGGTGTGAATGTCACTGGATACTTCATTTCCTTCGTCACCAGCAGTTTAATATGTTACAACTTAAAAGGACACCTACACAGTAATACCTTTCCCTATTCAGTAGGGGCGTTGCAAGGGGTTCTTTATGGTAATTGTGATGGAAAGAGAAGGTAAACACAATGGTTAGTAATGAGGGATAAAACACTCTCCCTCCACCCCACCCATTCCCCACCGCTACACCACCACCATCACCTTGACTCATTCTACGCCACTACTTTTCAGGGGTGTTGATTTACATCACAATATTCACACTGGATAGGACTAGGAACAATATGAAAAGACTTTTGCACAAATCATCGTCATTTTCTTTCTTTCTGTAGCTCCTTATACATGTGTAGTCATTACCGATATGACTGATCTGTGAGATTAGAATATGTAAACTAGTCATTGTTTTGTTGTGAGAAATTTTGAATGAGTCACACCAAACAAATGCAAATTATGTTTTACTCTATCAGCTTATAACAGAAAATACAGAATGGGTAAGCTTTTTATTTGGATGAACAACGTTACTCATGAAATTAGTCATGAGATCATTAACAATGATATTTTATAAATTTTGGCTTTAGAATTACAGAGAAATAGAAATACCTTTTTGCAGCAATTTTTTTTGTCAGTTTTCTTCAATGTAGCATTGATTACGCTCCCTTCTTCAAAATGTCAACAGCATATTACAGTGTTGTTTCGTTGCTCTTTATGCTAAATGGGCTTTCAATCTACAACAGTACAGGAATGTTAAAGTGTTTACTTTTGTGGTAATAGTTATTTCTTGCTAAGAGATCACCTTTTTTTTTTTTTTTGACGATTTTAATGTTTTCTTTTCAGAGTCAGATCTGTACCATTTTACATCGGGCTTAAATCTTTTAAATTTTCGTCTGCTTGTCAGTGTAGTATTTTAGAATGTTAGATAGTTCTTTTTTAAAATTACATGTTTAGGAATTTTAACAGAAGTAATACTCGGTTGCTTTACATTACTTCTTTCCTTAACGTAAATACGTACTTTCAGAATATTCTAGACGCAGCAAAATTTAAGTTCTAAACTTTCAAACTTGTGAGACTCATTTTAGTGATGACAGATTCTGTGAAACAAGTAACTTTTGAATGACAAAAGATGCCCATTATGGATTATGGCACCACAACACGGCGAAACTGTTAGGATTGAAAAGAAAACTTTACTCCAACCTTTTCACAGAACTCTTATTCGTTCACTGATGGGTCTCGCATATCCAGTTTTGATAACAATACCTTTGGTAAAGGATTGAACTTTAGGAATGTACACTGGACCAGTGTGTAACGACAGGTGCACTTACTTACATACTCAATCTTAGGTAACTTATAACATGACATTTTCTTTTACACAAAAATGGTGTTTTTATTCCACTTTAACTCTCTTGAATTCATCTGGGACAAATTATTTCAACAAAGATGAGAATGTAACGTACTCAGATTTAATAAGTTTTAGTGGAAGAGTTATAGCAGTTATGTCGGTCTTTGATTTGATGCAATACTTTTGTCAAAGAAGTTCAGTAACCAGTTTGTTTTCTGTAATTATTCACTTCACCAACCTATTCGACACTTATTTCACTCAATTTTTATTCAAGATTAGGGAAGTAAAGCTATCAAATACTTGCAATTACACTGTATTATGGTTCATATATCTTGTTTTTCAAATTTCACATGATTTTTCTGTATTTGGAAGGAAATGTTATATAAAATGAAAGTAACACAACTCCTTTTCATTGCTTGCTACAACAGATCGAAGAGCAGATTAACATTGATACTCTTGAGGAACTGAAGCAAGCGTTTGCCTCTGCGGATGTCAACAGATCTGGCAGTCTAGACCTGGATGAGTTCAAGAGACTTCTCAAGTCACAGCTGAGGCTTACAGCCAGCAAGGTATGTGGCAGTCAGGTGTTAGTTGTGTTGACAGCCCTCATACAGTCAAGCATGGTGTAGGCTTGAATAATAAAACTTGTTAAGAAAAAAAAAACATTTGTTAAACTTGTTGTTAGTTGTAAAGTAGAGCAATGCTTTATCAAAGCATAGAATAGCCCCTTGTTTTTCTTTAGCAAACAGCTAACGAGTTGTGCATAGCAAAAGTCTGTTAGAAAACTGCAAAAAATTCTTATCCCACTTGCTAATTTATTTTGCAGAAAAATGCTGTGTCAAAACAAAAAAAAAGGAAGATCAATAAATCCCTTGCCCTGTAAACGTTTGACCCTTAATCAACTACAAGGATGATTTTCCTTTGTTTTTTCCTAAAATTGTGTCAGTATATCAACCTGCCTTATCATTTTTCTTTTTTTGACATGAAGCAGATATCACTGTCATTTATGTCAGTGTTGTGAATGCACTTATGTGCACAATGATGTTGGTAAAGGAGGGGAAATGTAGTGAACTTTTATTTTGATAGCTTGAATATATAGTGAGCTAAAATTTTTGATGTAGAGGAATATAGTGGAACACAATTTTTTATGTAGTAGACCACATTCTTTCTAAAAAGTAGTGAACATGTTGTGAGCTACAATGTTTAATGTTGCGAAACTAACAGGACTAGAAATTGATTTAAAAATGTGTGAAATAGCAGTGAGCCACAGAGTAATCTGTAGTGAACCCAATCTCAGTGGCAACTAAAAACATTTTCCACCAAATGCTGTCCTCTTAGCTCCACTGTATTATTATAATTTAGTATTGTTATTATTTATCATGTCATTGTTTTTCTTTACCCTCATCATCATGTCAACAGGAAGCCCAGATTGACTCCTTGTTCATGAAGATCGACTGGTCATCAGAGGGGACGATCAACTGGGATGAATTCTGTACCTACATGCAGCTAGAGTATGCAGAGAAAGAGGATTCTTACCTTCGCGCCAAGGAGGTGGCGTTCCATCTTCCAGCCAAGATTGAAAACATTCCCCATCGGGATCCCATCCTCCGCATCACTGATACTGCCGATGGGAACTTCATTGCCTGTAGCCATGAGGGAACTGTGACATTCTGGTCTCCAAGTACAGAATTGAAGAAAACAAGAACAGTTGTAGTAAGGGGACAATGTCTAAGATGAGATATGATAAGATCAGATAAAATGTTGTCCATGAGGTACATCATTTTCGTTGACAGTGTCGAGATGCAAGCACTCAACTAAACACATATGAAGGACTTAATGTGGACAGTATCTTAATTTTTCTCTGAATTTTATGCATGAAAGAGCAGTAGTTAGACTGCTGAACAGTTCTTACAGAAATAGTTATCTGATAGCTCAACAGTGCAATTTTATAAAGGGAGTTTGTAGAATGTCAGAATTTTGCCAGTATCTTTGTTGTCATCATGATTAACATCATCATCATTACTAACAGTTGTTTCACACAAAATAAAATATAAAAGCGTCTACCAGTGTCCTACTATACAATTTTATTTAAATTACAAAAAAAGCACACAGTAAGAAAATGTCAAATTTTCGGAATTAAAAATTCCTTCATCAGGAATTATAATAATAATGATAAGGAAGAAGAAGACATAGGAAGAGATCTAAGACTTTATACTAACAGTGATGGTGTCATCATCATCATTGTATAAAATGATGTCATTTCACATTATACAAATAAAAAGTCATCATCATTATCATCATCACCACCATCATCATCAATGAACTATGATGCTTATATCTGCATATTTAAGCAGTCATAACCTTCATCTTCTTCACTGATTTAAAGTACACTGTTGTCACCATCATTAAAAGTGTCATTACTATCACCATCATCATCAACATCCTTGTTATCAATAAAGCTGTCCCCTCTTTAACAGCGCTGCTTGATTTTGGATAACTACAGTGAAAGATTTCTTTTATTACAACAGAATCAAGAACTTAGCAACAGAACAAAGCCAAAATGGATCACAGACTTTTGTCTGATGCCACACTTCAACAAGCTGATTGTTGGAACAGGGTATGTATATATTTTGTTTTCACCTCGGTTTAGAACCAGTTACTTTTGCCATTGCAAATAACTGATACATTCCATTTTGTAGTTTGTCTGCTTGCAGATACTGATTAGGAAAACAGTGATGTGACCAAGTCTTGCATTGTTACCTCCAGCTTTCTCTTGATATTCAGCAGGAATTTTATTGTAGACCTGGACTAAGCCACACTTTGCGAGAGCTCGTTCTATTTGAACGTGGCAACTGGTCCACCCAGAGGCAAAGCTAGCACTCCAAATAGCTCTTGCAATGCTGCAGTGCATCATGAATCTAGGGGTCACCATGGAAAAGGGAGAGGAAAAATAGAGAAAGGAGAAGAGAAATCACAAGGAGAGAAGAAATTGAGGTGGAGAGAGATCCAGTTAATGGTTTTGGAGGCTCACACACAGTCTGGTTCCAGTATGAAAAGACTTGGATTACTTAATCTTCATATATGGAAATGAAAAAAAAAATACTCACACATTACATGATCATGTTGGATTGCAAAATGTCAAGCTGAAATGAACATACAATACAAAGTGATGTATATTGCAGATCCCATGTACTTTTTCTCTGTACTTTTTCAGAGACCGTGAGATCCAGTTCTTTGAGCTCTCATCCTTTGATCCATATTGTCAGATTAGTGGTTTGGAAACAGTACCACTTAAACTTGACTACAGGTGAGGATTATTTCTGGGAAAGTTTGGGAGAGAAAAGAAAGGGAGAGGATTTCAAGTGTCTTGAGGCTGTGCAAGTCCATCAGTTTAATCCATGGAACCATTATTATCTATGGCTATAGTTTCAACATTGAAACTTGATAAAAGTATAAAACATGGGGAAGATTCTGTCATAGAATGCCTGACACTATTTGACTTTTGGACTTAACTTGACATCTCTGTGCAAGCTCCTATGTTATCATTGTCTCAGCCTGCAGAATATAACTAAAAGCAGCTTTATTTATGATACAACTTTATATGTCTTATTGTTTTATCACCCATTATTTAAGATTTGATTCTTTCTTTACCATCAGCCATATGACTTTCAAGTTGTAGTTGTTTTTCCTGTGACTCCCTCCTGTCTTGTTCCCAGATAGTAAGCACTCATGAGTTGTATTTGTATCGTATGTTTACTAAAAGTACATGAATTGTGAACATACATTTCATAATAAAGATGATTAAGAATGAATAAGGTATTATGGTATCTTATTTCAGTTAGTTTATCTTCTCTTATCTTTCTTGTGTTCCAGCTCAACTGGTCATGATGAGTGCATAATTTTGTTTGGAGACAGTCAGGGCTGTGTCAACATCTTGGTCATCAAGTCAGCTGGAGAATGCCTAAGGTAAGAAGCTTTTACAGTCAGTGCACATTCTTTTTATGCATTTCTAACACTCAAAAAACATATTGTTGACATAAAAAGTGATGAGATGAAAACATGAAATGGATGAAAGAAAGACAAATAAAGATAAAGTATCTGATTCAAGGAAACCATGATTTTGAATGTGCATTGAACCCAGATCTGACTGTGTAGACTTCTGACTTATTCATTTTGGTGCTTATGAAGGCAGTGCGTGAATGTTCAGCAGATGTGAACATAAAGTTTATACACTAAAGTGAGGAAATAAATAGGTGAAATTAATATGTGCTATAATATTATGGATGCTCATATGTTATATATAACTTGAGCAATAAAGATTCTTGTATTCTTGTCTCACAAGCAGAGGGAAATTTGGCCTATTACTTGTAGAGGTAACAATATTTGTAGGGTTACATGATATTTGGCCTTTCTGTTAATATTTTCAGCGTTGATATTTTGTTTTGTATCCTAGAACTTGGAAAAAGATGATTACACCTGATGGTTTCATCGCCACAATAACCTTAGATGCTGTGGTCAGCGGCTTTAATGTGCGATTTATTCGATGGCAAGTTCATGATGATTGGGTCGGACAGGTAAGTTGTAAGAAATGACAGTGATTGTGATCATGACCGTGTTTCAACAGTGAAGTGATTAAGCATGTGTATTATTACATTAGATACAGCATTTAGTGATATGTGACCATGCATGAACTGGGATTTTTTTCGTAATACAGTATATCTTTTTAAGCTACTCAAGCTGACAAGCAAATATAGACATGGATATTTATATCAATCAAATATTTATTTATAAGATAAGATAAGATAAACTTTAATATCCACAAGGGAAATTCTGTTCACAGTTGATACACATTCAACAATCAATTACATTTCACGTTCAACATTATTCTTCTATATCTGCAAACCTGTGCATGGTGAAAGCAAGAGCAATGAAACTTACTATTCCTAATATAGAACTACTTTTTTTATTAGTACAGAGTGTTTCAAGCTAGGCTTCTGGTATTTTCAGGGATTATATAATGCTGTTCTTTCCGCAGATCAAATACTATCACGAAATTGGTCAGGTGATCTCATGTTCAAATAATTCCAACACTGCGCTGGTCATAGGTAAGTTAGCTAAAATTTTGATGACTACTGTTGGTATTTGCTTTCTATCTTCATCATCTGTACTGTCATTTAAATGCTCCTTACAAACTGCTTATAAAATGAACAATAGAAATTAAAACTTCATCCACAAACCTTGCAAATTCCAGAGATATTTCTATCATTTGGAACTGTAAAATGTGAATCTAAAATTTAGATAAAGAATTAAAGCAACTGACAAAATGGAAACTTCCATATAGCTAGGTATCTATGAAGTGACGTGCATCTTGAATGATCTGGCTAGCTTAAGTAGTTATAATGTGAAAGTAGCTATGTTACAATGGTTAGTTACATTATTTCAGTCTATTATCATCACCATCATCATCATTAATATATTCTCACGAACATTATCATTATCATCATTATTCATAACATCACGAACACGATCTGGGTCCTCCTCCTCATCATCAATACATCTGTACCAGGCTCTACTATTGGAAGCACACATGTTGAAGCACAGCTGAAGGAGATCAAGGACATGAACACGAGCCAAGAAAGATCTAGACAGAAGTATTCATACAACCAGCCCAAGACTCGACTGGAAGCAGATGAGACAGTCTTCAAGGTTTACAAAGGAGTGAAAGTGTTTGACTTCTCTAAAGCTAAGACCATCATTGTTACTGGTGGTAAGTGCTCACTGTCAACAATTGTTGCTTTATACATACAGTACAATAGCAAATGTATGTGTTTGTTACTTTGCACATACATGCTTCTATCCATGTATTCATCTGTCCATCCATCCATCTGTCCATCTATCTGTCCATATTTCTGTCTTCCCTTCCATCCATCCATCCATCCATCCACCCACCCACCTACCCATTTAGCCAGTCAACCAATCAGCCAGTCATCTACCCTTCGTTCATCCAACCATCCACCCCATATGACTGTCTGTCCATCCATTCATCAGTTTGTTATCTGTCTGTTAATCATTGCATTGCATCCATTTGTATGTCCATCACAGCATCCACTCATACTTCCATTTGTCCATCCATTCATTCCTTCACTTATAAATTCCATTCTTCCTTCCTTCATTTCAGGAATGGATAGAATCATTAGGCTGTGGAACCCTTACGTTTGTGGGTGAGTCATTGAAAAGAAATATTCCTCTGTTAAACTTTATTCAAATGCTTATCCAGACACCCACCACATATTTGCTTAAGGAACCATGTCAAATTCCCTCATCCGCTCATTCCTTAACACTATCTAATTCATCCTAATCTGTTGTCTCTGAGACTATCCTTCTTATCATTCCATCAGTGTGAAGCCTTTGCTATGCTTTACCTCCTCATATGTTTTACACAGGAAACCAACAGCTATGCTGAGAGGCCATGCAGCACCCATCTTCTACCTCTTCATTGCTGATGAGGATAACAGAATCTTTAGTATTTCTACAGATAGATGCATAAAGGTGAGTTTTGTCTGAAGGGAAGGTGGGTCTGGAGCTATCATTTTCAAATTGTATCTGTATTGTTCATCACTAAATATTAAAGTTCCTATTGTACAAAAATCGGATGGCATTCTTATCATTATTCACAGTATCTGCATTCTTTTCTCCCATGTTCTGTGCAGGTATGGGACATTCAAGATCACACCTGTCTGCTGACCATTCGTCCCAAAAGCCACAAGATCCGTGGAGACCTCCAGGCCATTCACTACTCATCCATCTCCAGGTCCATGGCTGTGGCAACAGACCAGATGGCAGTCTTGAATCTCAGACACAAGTGAGCATGAAAACCTCATAGTTAGAGGACTTTGTTTTACTCTTTAAGATGTTTCATTGTTTTACCTTTTTTTTTCAAAAATTGTCAGCTTTGCCGTATAGCAGTCTCACAGGACCTAGGTAAAATTGGGAAGAGCTGTTGAACTATAGCGTTTACTGAAAATATTCTGTATTCTGAAAAGTCTTACTGCAGTTGAGTGGCATTAACTAAAGTTCACCAAACTTTAATGATATAGTGAATAAATGCCTTAACTGCCCAGGAATTCAGAAAATCACTAAGTGATCTGATCTGCTTAGACAGACGTTGCCTTAAGTAAATTGTTTCCATTTTCTTTAACACCTTACTTTGCTATCATTTTAATCTGTCCCCAGAGCCATGTTGAATGCAGACATGGTAGTCACCCACAAAGACCCAGTCACTTGCTGCAAGTACAATCCTGAATTTAAACAAGTCATTACCTGCTGCAGTGGATCAGTAAGCGATCATACCATCATTGGCTTGTGTTACATTTCACATTTCTTGTCCCTTCCTCTGCTTCTTTCTTCCCACCCATCTAAGTTTGCTTCTTTGCCATTTTGTTCCAGTGCTATGCTCTTCCATATTCTTTCTTCCTAGATCACTGTCTATTTCATTATGGACTGGGAAAGTAAAAGTCTAATTTGTCTACTTTTTTGTCAGCTCTGTTGCTATGCAACTCTCCTACTGCTGTATGTTGATTCCTTTACCTGTTTGTTTCCTTACATGAACAAGCATCACATTTCAGTTCTCTCTATCTGCCTCATAAATCTTCCATCTTTTCACAACCAGTATTATTTTTTATTCATTATTTCCAGATGCAGACAATATTTACTTTACTGGATTACTTGTCTACAATGCAAACTAATGCTGCAGATTCTAAAGTATGTTTATCATTTATATCCTTACCAGGTAATCAAGCTGTGGGACTTTGAGACAGGAGCAGCCATCTTTGAATATGGTGATGCTCATGGAGAAGAAGCCATCACTTGCCTGACCTTTGACAACACAGGCAGGAGGTGACTAAAGTTCTGTGTTTTAAGAAATTATCATAAACCTTCAAAGGTCAGACTTATGACTGAGAGTGACAATTATAGAGAGAATTACTGATTGAGCTCTCCTAAAGGAGTGTGAAACCTCAGAATGTCCCACCAGTCACTTACTGACATTGACAAATGACATTTTATATGTTAATGATCTGATCGTTTTGCTCATTTGTGATTATATCACAGGTCACATACATGGCTGTGCCTTTTTTTTGTATGTTTGACTTAGGGTTTTACAGTGCATCAGCATGATCATGACTGTGCTGTGCCTTTCTGGTTGTCGAATGTTCCTGGCAATGTTGCCAGGACAGCTGCTGCTGAGTTTTTTCTTCTATGGTTTTAAAGTTGTCAAGGGATTTTTAACACACGCAGCTAGCATATGGGACTTCCTACTTTTTCGTCATTGTCTGAGATGACCAGATGCCAGCTCTCTACCCTGAAAGTCAGAGTGTGACTTTGAAGGTGAGGTAGATTTTGCAAAAACAGCATCACGTTAATAGAACTGTTAACAATTAAGAGATTAAGAATGAAAGTACACAGATGCTATCACATGATTTAAATTAGATTCATTGTAAGAGCTATCATGCTTGTTTATTTCTTGCTTGTTTGCCTCTTGCAGACTGATAACTGGAGGTAGAGATGGCATTCTAAGAATCTGGAACTATAACAATGGTCATTGTCTACGTGTGCTCAAGAAGAAGTCAAAGAAGAATTCAGGTATACTCTTTATCATTATACAGGCTGATCTTCTTAAGTCTCTCTGTTCACACATTTTATTAAGAAAGAATGAGCAAGCACAGTTGCTCACACAGCCTGAAGGGATGGTGGTTGGAGGGCTAAACAGATAGTTGCAGAATGAAGAGGAAAGAAAGACAGGAAAGAAAGTGGTTTTGTCCCCACAACACTTGTGCTTGAGTCTCACACTTCTCTGCTGTCTACTTCTCACCTTTTATCCTTTCTGCATATTTTTTTTTGAGCATTTTCTGCCCATCTTTCCTCATGTGGGCATTTCTTGGTGTCATTGTTGGCTTTTATCTGTTACAATCCATAGTTATTTACATGTACTACCTTGTTCTAAGTGAATATTCATTGTGCAGATTGCATTCTTATAACACGAAAGAACGGGTGCCTCAAATTGTACCTCACTATCTATCTTCATGGCAGATTCATTACTTTATAACTGAACCAACTGTTTTCATATTATGTGGTATAGGGTTCAACAATCATCATGCACATTTGATAACTTTCTAATGGGTATCTTGGACATGCCTTTTTACTTTCTTTATCATTTCAGAGGCAAACAGTGATGAAATCTGTGATGTGACTTATATTGAAATGAACAAGAACAGGTATGCACGTAATCATCTGTTGGTGTTGTCCTATCAAAGCTTCAGAAATATATTATTATTAAGAATGCTTTGTTGTTTTCTTGTTTCAACTTTTAAGTCCTCCTGCTTAGTCTCATCACTTCACAAACAACACTGTGCCTGAAATTCCAACATATAAGGTGCATAACTACAGTTGTTTGAAAGCTGCCATAAACCTTCTGCTGTTTTCTTGGTACTGAGACACTCATTAAGAATGTGACCAATATGAACTTAAACTCTGATATGCTGTCTAACTAGTGTCATGCCACCTGTCATCAGTTATTCAAATCTATGATACACATAATCAGGACAAGCTTTTAGCATTAGAAGAGAGGCATATCTTCAGAACTAACAAAAATGAATAGATGACACATATAAATGCGATCTGTTTGTGAAATATGGCAAGATTTTTCAATACAAATACAGTATATTCTTTTCATTTTTCAGATATGTAATCTCAGTGGGTTGGGATCGACGTATCAACATCTATTATGATTCTTTGAGTGACAGCAATATCCATCATGTACAGCATCCTACACCTTACTGGCATGATGACATTGTAAGTAATGTGTTTTCATGCTACTGAAATTGTATCATGGTAAAGTGTTCTGAAATGGTGTTGATTATTATCTAGGACTATGTATTTGAATTTATGCATTCAATTCACATTTGCTAGCAAATTGTTGTCTGTTCCATATCATCTGTTACTTATTACCACTATTCAGGTAAGTAAGTCCACCAAATAACATGTTGGCAACTGTAATGTTATTGTGTGCCAACAGATTACAGTACAATGATAATTTGGTATTGTAAATGGAAATGTATTTGATACAATACCTAATTGTACATAAGTGTATGGGAATCAAAGCTGTGATCATTACCAAATGTATACTAGCTATGTCTAGCTGGAGGTGACTGTCATTGTGTGGGTTACCGGAAGAATTAATGATAAGAAATGTACTTCAAAATATCTGAATTTGACATTTCTGACATATGGTGTGATTTATTGGGAGCCTGAAGGAGAGCTACCTTTCACTACAGTATCCTTGACTCTTGCCTTGCTTTGCTCATTCTATGCTCATTATTACTGGACTTGACAGAGAGATGGACACAAAGAAGATGTGCTGGCTGTAGCCCAGTGCCTTCCCAATCTCCTGGCCACAGCTAGTTATGATGGGGAAGTCATTGTGTGGAACATGGTGTCTGGACACATTTTCTGTCACCTTAACCCTCCTGCTCCACCTGGTTATGAGGATCAGTCTTGTAAGTTAAAGTGTCATTTATGTCCAAGACATCTATTGCTGAGACATTATGTTCATGCGGAATATGGACTAACTTGTCAAGCTTTAAGGAGTTTTCCAAAATGATGATGTTAGCTATAGCTTTAATGCCATTGCAAGTCACAAAGCAGAAAAATAGTGACTGTGAATATGGTTTCATGTGATGAAACAAAAAGAGAGTGGATTTATGAAGCAGTGGTCTAGCCATGACTTAAATCGAAATGCCACCTGAAAACTGTATCACATTTGGATCATACTACCTAGAATATAAACATTTATTAAGATACTGTCATAGTGTGTGTGTGTGTGTGTGTGTGAGCATGGACCTTGGTCTGATAAATAATATTTAAGCCGTTTCAAAACATAGGGACAGGTTCCACAATGAGACCAAGATGTAATGAAATCTCAGCAATTGTTATGCGTGTTTCTATTTTATTAAAACTGTTCTGTTTGGGGCATTGGAGGCTGTCTGTCAAGTTTCATGAAAAACCTGTCGAACAATTGAAAACAAATGAATGTGTACTGTATCGTAGCTAGAAAAACTGAGATCATAATAGAAAATAGTGGAAAAGAGGGTGTTTATATCTCAAGGAAATCATTTTAACTTTACAGTGGATGGTGACCTCAGTATAGCCAAGCTTATGTTCCTGCACACAAGGGCATACAAGAAAGATGCAGGCACACTGATAGCCAGTGGGCCTAGAGCTCACATTCATGTTTGGAATGTGTTTCAAGGTGGAAGCCTAATGGCCCAGTTTGAGGGGGTAAGAATTTACATACAGTTAAATCTCACAGCCTAAAACTTCATGTACCCAAAAGAATCTGCCTACTTGCTGTCATGCTGAAATCCATGCCTGTTCTGTTTCTTTCTAGATTGATTTTATTCCCAACCTTGAACCAGCTCCATCTTAAGCACTTGCTACTTTACCCCAGGAGTAGTCTTGTAACTTTAATGGGCAATCAAGTGAAGTGTTCATATAAACAAACAAATTCTCCCTCTGTAATAGTCGTTTTTCGATATTGTAAGATGTTGCGTTGTGGACTGCAGAGTGGTTGCCTTATTCAGACACTGGAATGTTAGGCTCTTGGTGCTTTATCTTGCTCTATATTCTTACTTTCCCAGTCTAAAGTGAAGGGCGGTATGGTCTCATATCTCCTGAGCAACAACAACAACACGCTTCTGTACTCTAGTGACAGCTTTGGTTTCATCTATGTGTGGAACATTGCCAAGTACTGCCTCACTGAGCCAGCCTCGGAACCACCGGAATGTAAGAGACAACTGAAATTATCTTTTTTCTCCATAAGGATAGGTTGTTCTAGATGCCTTCACATTCTGACATCACATGCTGCAGTATTACAAGAATTATACATTCAAACATTGTGGCCTTGCCAAAAAGCATTATGACAGTTGTTCTGATTTTACACCCAGCACATCTGGACTAAGCATTAAAATAATGCAGCGCAGATACACCTTAACTTTGGGACACTGTAGTCAAGTGGACAAATTCTAGATGGACCCTCAGTATTTGAATCAGTGTCACACCAAGGGAAGTCACTGTTCAGTTCTGTGTGGCACAGAAATAATGGCAGCCATGCAGGTGGTAGATTCATTTGACCCCTTTACCAGAGGCCATATTTGAGAAATCATATGAATTAGTCCATCATAGAAGTAAGAACAGAATTCAGTTCAGAACCGTATTTATCCAGCATTTATCACATGACTTGGCCTATGGCTTCAATAAAAAGTAATGGCTGATGTTGTAGTTGTGCATTATTTTTCAATTCGACTCCTGACTTCCAACAGTGGTGCGCAAATGGCGTGGACATGTGGAAAGTATCTCCAGCATGGACTTGGTAGAAACTAACAATGTCCTCATCACTGCCTCAATTGACTGTACAGTTCGGCTATGGACCACTGAGGGACACTACATTGGTGAGCCATTTATTCCTTTGTTTCTTCATTGCTCTTACACTGTAGATTTTAAGTACAGGGATATGAAAAAAAAAAAAAGATGAACCCTTCATTTTTTACTGTAAATTTGAGAGTATGTAAGATGATTTTATGGAAATTTGACATAGTAAGCTAAAACAATGCTACAAATATTCTGAAATTTCATTGACATGCTCAAAATCTGTACAGCATGATGAACTTAAATTTGGCACTCTTTTTGCAATCTAAATTTGTGCTTTAGTCTGTTGCTGATTTGGTTACTATTTTGAGAATTGCCGTGTTTATAATTGCATAATAGTATGCATATTTGTCTTGTAAGGCCACAGTCAGTTGTTGGTCACATGTTGCGATTTTGTCATAATGGCAGCAATTCTGTGGTTCTGTAAACTCCATTGACTTCCACTTTTTAGCATAATTAGCTCTAAGCAGCGTTTCTCCATGGTCACATGACAAAGGAATTATCACACTTTGGTGCACAACCTTCCATGTCAAATCCAAAGAAAGCTGCAGTAGAGTTGCACATCATAACATGTTCAGTGCAAACTGGTTAGAAAAAGACAAACTGGGTTTACAGACCTGTTTGCCTTGAACAGGTGTTGATGTACAACTCTGCATAACTCAATGGTGAACTAGTTATGGTGATGTATTTCCCTCCTCACATAAGCTATTATCCTAAGCCCAGCAACACTGCATAAATCTCATTGTGCAAAAAAAACCAAAACTTTTTTACCCAGGAACCCTTGGGCAGCCAGAGCAGTGGGATCTCCATAACCCAGCAACATTCCAACATCCCATGGTGCCTTATGATGTACTGGTTGATCCCATGAGTCTCCCATCTCACCCTGTGCTTCTGGAGAAACAGTCAACCCACGATATCATTCATCAAGACTCGGCTAGAGGAGATGAAGAAGACAAGGTGAGTTTTTGAAATGGCCATAGCATTTATGTCAACTGTATTCAGAAAATTGGGGAGAATACTTGTGTTGGATGACAGCCTTGGATTGTGTGTGACAAAGTTCCTCTCCAATCCCACCATCCCCCCTCCTCCCCAGGGCATAGCACTGTGTGTAAGCATGCTGTGGTGGTGACGAGATATCTTAGGGTGAAATAAAATTCTGAACTTTGTAATTAATTCATTTAATAAAATAAAAGAAATGTTTTTAATTACCTTATCCTGTGTTTTCTTCCTTCAGAGTCTTCGCAGTATTTCTCCACAAGTGACCTTCAATGCCAAGAATGCCTATGTTGTAGATGATGACATGATCAAAGCCATGCTTGCAGACAGGCCATTTGATAGGGGCACAGGCAAGAGGTAAGCATTCTTTTTCAAGGATATGTACCATTTTATCATCTCCCATAAACTGTCTGTCTTTTATAGTCTGTGCTTCATTTCTATGAGCATTCCACTGCAAAGTCTTTCATTCTCTGTTCTCTTAAGGATTCTAGTTCTGACCACCAAAGCCACAATGTATATAACCCAGATATGAACATTATTAATAAATGCAACATAGATTAATCATAAACTCAGACAGTTAATCAGCTGCAAGCTGGAAGTTTGCACCATATTCAGCCTATAGGTTTGTTCAGAGACATCCCAGTATTTCCACACAATAAAGAAACTAAGATAATAATTCTAGTAAATTTGGCTCAATGAACATCATATTGCTGTCCAGAAATAATACTGTCTTTAGTCCATGAAGTAATTTCAAGATTTATTATAGTATTATTTCTGTTGCAATATGTGAGATCTATCATGAGTTATACCAAGAATGGCTTGGTGGAGGGGAACTGAAATTGAATTTTCACAGTGGTGTAATTAAAAAATACATAGGGTTAACACATTCTATCAGCTTTGCTGAACTAAGATCATCAACTTCTCTTGTCTATGTGGTACATAACGTTTTCAGCACAGACAACATACTCCATAAAATCCCAAGCACTGGGGCCCTGTGTTTCATTGCAACACCTTCTTGCCTTTTTCCTCTCCTTTCTTATCTTCTATTTATCTTCCTAGTGACGTAATCTTGCCCAGTGCCTCAGATGTTCTGAGTTTCTTCCAAAAATAAGTGGAGTGGAAATTGGAGGAAGCATACCAGTAACTTTTTTGCTCTAGAAAGGAAAAAAAGAGCAGTGATATATTATTATGATCCCATTAATTTTGTCATCCTTTTTCCCACTTAGGCTGCGTCATGAGAAAAACAAGAAGGTCAAAGTAGACACTGGAGGACCCAATGTGTGGCAAGTGTTGCATTGTTATCCAATTGCAGAGACACCCCAACCCACAGCTCCAACATTCAGGGTCAACAAGGACGATCCTTTTGACTTCTACATTGACTGAGGATGATAGAATCATGAGTTTGATCTCAGTTCAGGAAAGATTGCAATGTTTATATGAAACATTTATTTCAAAGGAGTCATAAACTTGTGGCATATCCAGATTCTAGTAAAGATTGTTATGCTTGAATGACTGAATGAAAACTGATTTTATCCAGCCTGTTTATTTTGGTTGGATGTTACTTCCAGCAAATAAATCAATAAAACTAGTGTGGATGATGATTTTTTATTAGAGTTTATTTACAGGCCTCAGAAGATTGCACTGTTAGATTGCTACTTAGGTTTGATTTGTTCTACATTATACATTTTTGTAATGATCAGTAATCAGATGTACTGATGTTTCATATCAATATTACTTTCGCCCCATTTCTTTAATCTGTAAAGCATAGCACAAGTCTGTCCAATCTGCAGCCCGCATAATCTTTTTGTTCCCCATGGTCCCCCAACACAGTCCGTATTTTCAAGCTTTGGATGCAGAGGAGTGAGATTGGGCCTAGGTGGCGGTGGCTGTGGCTGACTAACGTGCTAACCAGTGCAGCACTTAAAGTGAGATTGGCTGAACCATTCTTTTCTTTCATGTAATGAAATTGAGGTAATACATTTATTCCCTTTATAGTTACAGCGGGATGTCTTTACATCTTTTACAAACTGGAGTTGGAAATGTTCTGGTATTCTTTGAGTTGTTATACACCTGTATTTAAATGATGCAATTCTATCAAAATGCCATTAGATATGCAAGTATTTACATATTTGTTTGTCTAGCATTAGCTGCTCAATTAGATTTTACATTTTTTTGACAATGAACTGAGTATCTGTGCATAGTCATTGACTGTTCAGTTCTGTGCAGATGTTTGTGTGGAAATTAAGACAATATGGTAAACTTATTACTTCATTATGACAAATTAAAGTATGGCGATGAATGTACAAGTTTGAACATCAGTAGTTGCTTAGTAACAGAAAGAGAGCCATGTGAGAGTTGTGTGTAAGTGAACTTAAATCATCTTATAATAGTTGAGATCATTTCATGTTTATAATGTTGAAGGGCGCATGACCAGGAATCTGCTATACTGTGTATCAGAGA